>JASVEL010008786.1:0-43522 GCA_032618575.1 Nicotiana noctiflora | reverse complement strand
AAAGCAGAATTTTGCGATGTCGAATGCTGGAGATGTTAGATGACTGGAATAACGGGAAAGAGCCCCCGAGTTTGATCCCTGGGTTCCCCGAACTATTCCTCAGGTCAAGTGGGATTTCTAATACTCCCACTAATTACCCACCTACTTTGTTTGGGTATTCTAATGTCACAACCCTCTCTGAATCACCCTCCACTTCCTATCCTCGGGTGACAACATTAGACACATCTGCAAGAACATCCATTGGTTTGCCCGTTCCAATCACGGCGCATCCCGGCACGCATACTCCTTTCTTTGATTCCTCTTCTTTTACATTCCCGGCACCACCCCTTCCACAGGATCCTACCCAGTTTGCCGCCAATGTCTATCCTCAGCTCATGCCAAGCCGAAATCCAAAAGCTCCCGAACGGGATGAAATGGCAAGATGAATGAGCAGCTTGGAACAAAGTTTGAAAAACATGCAAGGTCTAGGCGGACAGAAGAGTGATACGCAGATTTGTGCATGTTCCCACATGACCATTTGTCGTCAGGCTTTAAGACACCGAAGTTCGGAAAGTATGACGGGCATGGCGACCCTATTGCTCATTTGAAGAAATACTGCAATCAATTGCGAGGTGCCGGTGGCATGGAAGAATTGCTGATGGCATATTTCGGAGAAAGCTTGATAGGGATAGCCTCAGAATGGTACATGGATCAAGACATATCTCGATGGCACATCTGGGATGATCTGGCTAGAGATTTTGTGAAACAGTTCCAGTACAACATTGACATTGCGCCAGACAGGAATTCTTTGTCGAACTTAAAAAAGAAACCCTCAGAAAGCTTCAGAGAATATGCTATTAAATGGCGAGAGCAAGCATCCAGGGTGAAACCCCCTATGGACGAAATAGAAATGGTCACTACTTTCCTCCGGGCTCAGGAACCAGACTATTTCCAGAACATGCTCTCAGCAATGGGAAAGCCTTTCGCAGAGGCGATCAAGATTGGGGAAATGGTGGAAAATGGTTTGAAGACAGGAAGAATTTTGAGTCAAGCGGCCATTCGAGCAACCTCCCAAGCAATCCAAGGAGGGTCTGGAGGAATAGCAAAGGGTAGGATGAAAGAGGAAACGTCCATGCCAACTTCGGGTGATAGAAGACACCACGCTCCTAGACCCTTCTTTTCAGAAAGAACCCCCCAGCATTATTACTCTGCTCAGGAAATGTCCTATATCCCTCAACCATATACAGTCATGAATACTCAACCTTTTGCACAACCGCAACAGCATGTCAGTAGAAACCAAGCTCTATTTCCAAGAAATCAGCCTCCCCACCAAAACCACTATAATTCCCGACCTCCGCAGAATAACTTCCGTCCTTGGGAACAGCCAAAGAAATCAAACTTTACCCCAATTGGTGAATCTTATGCTAATCTATTCCCGAAACTTGTCCAAATGGGTCTACTGTAGCTGGTTCCTCAGAATAGACAAAACCCGGCATCGCCTTCCTACAAAGCTGGTGTCAGATGTGCATATCATTCAGAGGCGGAGGGCCACCATACTAATGACTGTTGGACTTTGAAACAAGCGGTGGAGAATTTAATAGAGCAAGGGAAGATTGTGTTGAAGGATGAGGATGTCCCAAATGTGACCAATAATCCGTTGCCTGCTCACAATAACGGGCCGATAGTTGGGATGATTTGTGAAGACGAAGAATTCGATCCAGTGCTCAAGGCCATAATTGTTATTGCTGACGTGGAAAGGAAGCCCAAGGCGGCCCCGAAATAAAAGAAAGGGGAAAAGAAGAGTAAAATCACTGAGTTAGAACCAGAAAGGGAAATTGGTGCACCTAAGCAAGCCTATATGGCTTCGGAGGCAATTAAGACACCACGGCTGAATGAGCCAGTGTTTGTTGGACGCGTACCGCAAAAGCTTAAGGACCGTCAAGAGAAAGATAATGAGGATTCCATGACTGAAGAGAGTGAAGGAAAACATGAGGCAAAACTCTACGATGCCCACATGGTCGAGCCAGGGAGAGGGACTATCACCGTTGAGATGGGATCAGACACTAAACTCCCAAACTGAAAGGCTAGGCCATTCCCGATCATGCGGAAGCCTAGTAAACTTGTCCTGCCGCATTTTTCTGCATCCAGAATTATTTTAGGGTGTAAATTGGATGTTTCTTTTAGTTTTTGCCTTTAAATTTCTGAATGTGAACCCTGTTTTTATCTTTTCGATTCCAAGAAATGAAATTAACATTTCATCGTCCGTTTCCTTTTCTTTTGTTATTTTCTTTATTTTTCTTTCAGATTTTGGTTTAGTTTTCTTTTTCTCTTCTCTTTAGTTTAAATCATGCAGCTTTAAATAACATGACATGCTTGCGGACTTCATGCCTAGATCCTAAAACGCTGTCAGACTTCAGAATAATGAATCGAAAGTTGAAATGCACAAAGGTTTATTTTGAGGAAATGAAACAAAGAATTGGAATAACTGAACAAAAATTGGTTCGCATAAAAAGGGGTGTGTTGTATTCAGGGAATACCCGAGTAATTATCCCAACAAAGAATGACCCATGCTTGCAACAAGAAAGTGCGGCCCAGGAATCTCGAAATAGAACAATCGGCGTTAAGGCGTATTCCCCCGCATTACCAATAAACAAAAGGAAAAATTCGCTCCTAATTGGAAGTATCCATACATTATCCGGAAAATATCACTGAGAGGAACACTGTATCTCGGAGACATTGACGAAAATGATCTCGAAACGGCAGTCAATACAGATACAGCATAAAGGTACTATGTTAGGACCTCATGCGGCGTTGGTTTTTGTATAATTGAGATGACGAAGGCTTTCTTTCTTGCTACCCCAAACACTATGAATCCTTTGTAAAACCCTTTGAGCCGGTTACTTTTCTTTGGATACCCTCTTTGGAATCCAAATAATAAAAAAAAAACAAAACAAAACAAAACAAAGTACCTGAACTACGTTCTGACTTGATTCCAAAAGGATACGTAGGCAACCTCTCCCTGAGGTTCAGTCACACCAAACCAAAAATCCTAATTTCCCCAAAAATTGAAACTGGGGCAGATGATATGACAGTTCAGTTTAGATCCGTCATGATGGTTCCAGAGTTGTAATTCCATTCAATTTCCTTTTTACCCAAAGACCTTGTTCAAGTCCTTCAGATCAATTGGCAAAGGCAAGGAAGTGAAGAATGTCATCGACGGAAATCTGACACAGCCTGAATTGAGAGAAACGAAATGAGAGAGTCTTATCGGTGAAAACCTCAGGGCACCATAAGGCGATGGCGATTGGAGAAGCTAAAAATGAGAGAGTCCATTTAGTGAAAACTCGCAAAGAGCACTATCAGGCGACAGTGAGAAGAGAAATGAGAGGGATCAATTGGCGGAAACCCGCAAAGGGCGCCACCGACCAAAAGAAGACGTCCCTTCACTAAAAGAATTTTGGCAAGGTTCCCTGGCTTTGAAATTGCGAATCAATGGGTTCATAAAAGTTGGAAAGTTTATGTGGGTTAGGCATCCAGTCCAAGAAGCATGTCATGTTTATTTGGAGTCAGCATGCATCCCAGATAAGTCCTTCTTTTCCCCGAAAGGGACACTTCTCTTTAAACTCATTTTTCTTGCTTTTTGTATAGTTATTCTTTAAATCCCTTTCGGTTTAATTTTAATTCTGAAACAATTACAAAGAAAGGCGGCAGGGCCGGCTTTACAGGACTCCGTCTGGTAAAAAAAAAGTTGAAGAAAGATACCCAGCCTCAGTGGTGTATTGATCCAATCCCAACTGATCATGATGGTCGATCACTTGCAAAGGAAAGGACATTAGGAAGGAAAAGGAAATCAAAGGATAAGGGCTTAGAAGAGACGGAACAAAGCAGAAGGACAGAACCCACACAGAAAATCCTCGTGGAATCCCGAGGATGAACCCGGTCAGTTTGGAAAGAAGTCATCCCCAACGACAATTGGTGGCAAAGTTCTGAATGGAAATGAGACAAGGATCAAGCAATGAAGATAATCAAGGCCACAAAGTCAACCACTTTTTCAACTAATAAAATGTTCTTTGTTGAAAGCAGGTCTATTTAACTGTGCAAGGAGAAGGTGCGGCTTAAAGAAGTGAAGTACGCAAGCACTGAAATGGCTCTGGAACAAGGAAAACACATAAAAAGGGAAGTTTTCTTTCAAAAGCTTTATCTTATGCATTTGTTGATGGTTAAAAAAAAAAGGCCTAAAAGAAGGCCCAAAAGGAAGAATAAAAGAAAAGAAAATGAAAACTCCAAAAAGAGAATCAAATCATATTAGTCCAATATCCGTTTGGACCCTGGTCAGAAAACCGAGGGTCTCTCCGGCCAGAAAGCCGTGAGACATTGCTTTAAAATTCCGGCCAGAAAGCGGAGCCATTTATTTTAGCCTCGGCCAAAAAACCGAGGGTCTTGCGGCCAAAAAATCGTTAGACATTGTTTGAATTCCGGCCGGAAAGCCGTGAAACTTTTATCCCCGGTCGGAAAACCGAGGATCTCCCAGTCAAAAAACTGCGGAGACATTTACTTTAACCCCGGCCAAAAAACCGAGGATCCGACGGCCAAAAAATGATTAGATATTGTTTGAATTTCGGCCGAAAGCCGTGAAACTTTTATCCCCGGTCGAAAACCGAGGATCTCCCCAGTCAAAAAAGCTACGGAGCCATTTACTTTAACCCCGGCCAAAAAACCGAGGATCCGACGGCCAAAAAACCGTTAGATATTATTTGAATTCGGCCGGAAAGCCGTGAAACTTTTATCCCCGGTCGGAAAACCGAGGATCTCCCAGTCAAAAAGCTGCGGAGACATTTACTTTACCCGGCCAAAAAACCGACGGTCCGACGGCCAAAAAACCGAGGGTCTTTCCGGCTAGAAAGCCGTGAAACTCTCATCCCCGGTCAGAAAACCGAGGATCTCCCAGTCAGAAAACTGCGGAACCATTTACTTTTTCCCCGGCCAAAAACCGAGGATCTGACGGCCAAAAAACCGTTAGATATTGTTTGAATTCCGGCCAGAAAGCCGTGAAACTTTTATCCCCGGTCAGAAAACCGAGGATCTCCCCAGTTAGAAAACTGCGGAGCCATTTATTTTTACCCCGGCCAAAAAATCGAGGATCTGACGGCCAAAAAAACCGTTAGATATTGTTTGAATTCCGGCCAGAAAGCCGTGAAACTTTATCCCCAGTCAGAAAACCGAGGATCTCCCCAGTCAGAAAACTGTGGAGCCATTTGCTTTTACCCCGGCCAAAAAACCGAGGATCTTACGGCCAAAAAACCGTTAGATATTGTTTGAATTTCGGCCAAAAAGCCGTGAAACTTTTATCCCCGGTCAGAAAACCGAGGATCTCCCGAGTCAGAAAACTGCGGAGCCATTTACTTTTACCCGGCCAAAAACCGAGGATCTGACGGCCAAAAAATCGTTAGATATTGTTTGAATTCCGGCCAGAAAGCTGTGAAACTTTTATCCCCGGTCAGAAAACCGAGGATCTCCCCAGTCAAAAAACTGCGGAGCCATTTATTTTTACCCCGGCCAAAAAACCGAGGATCTGACGGCCAAAAAAACCGTTAGATATTGTTTGAATTCCGGCCAGAAAGCCATGAAACTTTATCCCCGGTCAGAAAACCGAGGATCTCCCCAGTCAAAAAGCTGCGGAGCCATTTACTTTAACCCCGGCCAAAAAACCGAGGATCCGACGACCAAAAAACCGTTAGATATTGTTTGAATTCCGGCCGAAAGCCGTGAAACTTTTATCCCGGTCAGAAAACCGAGGATCTCCCCAGTCAGAAAGAAAACTGCAGAGCCATTTATTTTAACCCCGGCCAAAAACCGAGGGTCCGACGGCCAAAACACCGTTAGACATTGTTTGAATTCCGGCCAGAAAGCCGTGAAACTTTTATCCCCGGTCAGAAAACCGAGGATCTCCCAGTCAAAAAGCTGCGGAGCCATTTACTTTTACCCCGGCCAAAAAACCGAGGATCTGACGGCCAAAAAACCGTTAGACATTGTTTGAATTCCGGCCAGAAAGCCGTGAAACTTTTATCCCCGGTCAAAAACCGAGGATCTCCCAGTCAGAAAACTGCGGAGCCACTTACTTTAACCCCGGCCAAAAACCGAGGGTCCGACGGTCAAAAAACCGCTAGACATTGTTTGAATTCCGTCAAAAAGCCGTGAAACTTTTATCCCCGGTCAAAAAACCGAGGATCTCCCAGTCAGAAAACTGCGGAGCCATTTACTTTAACCCCGGCCAAAAAACCGAGGGTCTGACGACCAAAAACCGTTAGATATTGTTTGAATTCTGACCAGTAAGCCGTGAAACTTTTATCCCCGGTCATAAAACCGAGGATCTCCCAGTCAGAAAACTGCGGAGTCATTTATTTTAACCCCGGCCAAAAAACCGAGGGTCTAGCGGCCAAAGAACCGTTAGACATTGTTTGAATTCCGGCCGGAAAGCCGTAAAACTCTTCTACAAAATTCCGGCCAGAAAGCCGTGGAACGTTTGTTTGTGAAACCATGATATTCTTACCCAATACCAAAGAGTCTTTTTAATCACTTTCTGTGTCACAACTAACTCACGAAATTTTCCTAGCAAAACTGGGGCAGGAAAATTTCGTTTCGTTTGTTTGTTTTGTTGTCTAAATAGGTTTGACCTCGGGACGCAAGGATCAAGATAACCTACAAATGGAACATCAATCCAGAATGAAGAAAAGAAGAAAAGAACTAAAAGAAAAGAGTTCAAACGTTGGAGTTAAACAAAGGCGCGGATTGCTCAGAAGCTGATTGAAGTAACAAGCTCCGCCGACTCCGTTTCACTCAATGTTACAGAAATAAACAAGCACGTACAGCTTGTCGAGCATCAAGATTCAGATCAAGGTCTACAACAAATCAGCTAAGATTCAAGATCAAGTTTTCAAGAGAATTGTAGATAGGAATCTTGTAACCCATAGTTTGATAGCCTAGTTAGTTCAGCTTTAATTTCTTTTTAGTGTAATAAGGAGGTCAGTAAGCAGTAAGCAGCAACAGCAGCAACGATAGCAACAGTAACAACAAAGTGTCAGTCCACGGTAGTCCCAGCTACCAAAACTTCCCGAACTACATTGACCTGATTCCTGTTTAGCCCGGGATATGTAGGAGGCCTCCGAAGCAAAGGCTCGGTCAAACTCTTTCAAAATGCTTCCCACGGAGTATTCAAACGGGCAAAAATCGCTCGTATTTACTCATTTATCTTTGCACGGAAACTCTTCGCGTTCCCACGCAAAGAGGGGAAGCTGTGAGCACGTGATTTTTGTCCTACATGTGAATTACTCCCAAAAAAAATTCAAAATAAAATCATTTCTTGTATCGTTGTAATATCTGTGGATTACTATGTTAATTTTTCTTATTATTTGTATTTTTTATGTGTGCATGCCTATTTATTTAAATTAAACATACAAAAATGTTTGCATTTGCATATAAAATTCATGTTTGTAATTTAGAGTAATTAAGTTTGTTTTACGAAAAGAAAAAAAAATAACAAAAATATATATCTTTCGCATTTTTACCATTTATTGTCCAAATGTGTGATTTTAATTTATTTTTGGTATTTAACTATGCTTGTTTAATTGTTATTGGAGGCTAATTAATACATTTGATAAGTTAATTTTGTTTTGTAATTTAGGATTGTTAAATTTAGTTTGTATTGATTTAAGAAAATAAATCAAAAAATGAAAGAAAATCGGATTGGTCCTTTTGGAATTAAGATTGGGCCCAAAGCACAATTACCCTTCAGCCTACCCGTTTGATAACCCGCCCGAATCCGCCCATTACTCTTTTAAATCTAAACCGTTGGATTTTGGTGATCCAACGGCCAAGATTGAATCCATAATTTAACTATGCCAAAAACCCCCAAACCCCCAAAACCCTAATCCAATTACTTCCTCTCCCATTTCTTCACAGACGCCGCCGCCCCCACCGTATCTCGCCCCACCGGAAATCGCCTCACGGCGGTTCCGGTGGTCCAAACCACGCCATTTTAACACCACAAAGCCTCCATCACGCCTTGAACCCAAATCCATAAACCCCTTGGCTCGAATCTAACTACATCTTCTCGAATCTTCAATCGAAGATTCGAGCCCAAGACTAACTTACACCAATTGCCCCAAAATTGACACCATACCACCGCCAGACCTTCTCCTCCACAAATCCATCCCCCGTTTTACTCGAATCCCACCAGAAATTATCGAGCCCCAAATCGAGACTCCAAGAACCCTAAAATCCAAATTTGGGCCGCCGGGTTAGATTTAAAGGGAATTGGGATTAGAATAGACTTTAGTTGAGATGTTTTTAGTTGAAAACATTTCAATTAAGGTCCATTTGATTCCCAAAGTCCAAATTTAAGTCAAAACCGAGAATTCATTCCAAGGCCGCCGATTTTCGATTTCTTTTGAGGTAATGTTCTTTTTTTCGTTTATTTCAATTTGTTTTCGTATTTGTTTAGTTTTAGCTTGATTGAATTCTTCTCAATTTTTGTTCGGCCGTCCCTATTTTTCATTTCTTCTCAAAGACCTTTTTATTTGGTCGATTCGAATTCTGTTTGTCCATTGAATTGCGTATGTTGTAAAGTAAGTATTCGCGTCGATTAGCGTCGTCGAATAGTTAGCTTCGTATTTCTTTTTTCCGTCTTTGGCCGAGAATGATGAATCACTGATTTATCGATTTGTTTGTTGTCGATTATACATGTTGTAATCGATTAAATGTCGTCGATTAATTCTGTGGGTTCGTTTTGTTAGAACACTGGACCATGATTAGCTGTTTAACTGACTGTTAATATCGCTGTTGGTTTATAGCTGTCGAATTATAGTTGTTAACTATCTGTGACTTCACTGGTGATTCATAGTTGTTTGTTTGTTAGCTGTAACTGTTATGATTCTCTGTGGGTCTGAGTTTTTGGATTTCAGCTTAGGAAATGTTGGATTGGATATAGCTGCAATAAGGTTTTAGAATATTAACATCTAGAATTCAAAAGAAAAGGTGTAGTGCACATGGGCTAGGGAATAACATAGGCTGGAAAGTCAGAGAATATCGGGGCCAAAGTATGTTTTCTTCTAGTCTGTTAAGTGCTTGCTCAGTTGTAGAATCAGAGAACACATGGGGAAAACTGATAAAGGGTTAAAAGTAATGCACATGGGAGGAATTAAACAGGCTGGAAAGGTTGAACCATGGTTCTGAAAAGGATAACTGTTTGGCTATAAAAACAGAGAAGGCACACAGACACAGGGACAGATTCATACTGGCAGAACACTAGAAACACATTGAGAACTGGCAGTATAGAGAAAAAACACAGTTTTAGAGATACACACACACAGAAAATAAACATACAGAGAGAAATACATACTGGCAGGATAGAGAGATATTGGAAGCAATAGGAAATTCTAAAAAAACAGGGAGATTTTCTTAGGAAAACAGAATCAGAAAGAGAAAAAGATAGGTAGGGAGGGAGAGTGAGGTCTTTTTTTTGGTGATCAAAACTAGCACTAGTCTGCTACTGTTTGGGAAAAGCTTCAGGCTTCTTCTCTTTAAGTGTTTGAATACCAGAAGACTATTGTTCTACTGCTTTTAGTTCCTTCCGTTTCTGCCTGTGATTGCATTTGATAATCCTGGGGTGCAAAAAATTGGTTTTTCTAGGTTTGCTGTGGGTGGTCTGCTACTATTCCATTGTTTGTTACCGGTTGCTGTTGTTTATTGTTGGCTATTGTATGCTGCTGCTGTTCCGCTGATCTTCCTCTTCTTTGGCTTCCTATACCAAGTACAAGTGTAAACTCCCGATAACATATGCTTGAATGGATTGAATCAAATGGAGAAGGCTTCTAAATTTGTTGTTGAATGACCCCATTTCCCTTTGCTTCATTCGCATATTAGTTGATGTTTTAGCTCATTTAAAGTTAGAAAGGCATAGTGTTGTAATAGGTTATTTCGTATAACTTGAATCACATCATGTACATGTATTAAACAAAGTTTCATATGCTGTTTAACATTACTTTGACAATTTTAAACTCATAGCCTTACATGGTTGAATCTTATTTAGCCAATTTAAAATTCACTTCAGTTACATGTTCGTTTCCTTATATATGTTTGTGTATGTTTCCAGTGTGTTCGTGAGAATCAACCTAAATTAAAAAAAAAATACAATGCAAAGTTGTATAAACTCAGCTAGTCTACATATTATTGGGCCATTTTTAATACATAGAAACTACATGATTGGGCCTTTAGTTAAATGTATTCATTTCGAAATAATTTTGGCATGCCGTCTTATATAAATTGCGTGGCCTTCACTCAATTAATGCTATATCGGTTTTGGAATTAAAGGTGCGTCGTTAACAAAATACATGACCCTTGATAAAACTCATAATTTAAATCTAACAGATTGATAAATACTCACAGCTTTGCTTTACGACCAATTTAGGTTAACATTACGATTATGTAGACATTCTCGTAATTCAATTCTTTAAAATGCGAGTAATTCAAGCAATTAAAAGTGGTTAAAAGTTAAAATTTGCACATAAGTTAAAACATGTTATAAAATCAGATGAATAAGCCAAATATGATAATTAAGCGACCGTGCTAGAACCACGGGATCCGGGGGTTGCCTAACACCTTCCCTCGGGTCAACAGAATTCCTTACTTAGAATTTCTGGTTCGCAGACTTCATTTGGAAAGTCGTAAATTTCCTCGATTCGGGATTTAAATAAATCGGTGACTTGGAACACCTTAATTTATTCCAAGTGGCGACTCTGAAATAAATACAATAATCCCGTTTCGAATATTGTAACTTAAATTGGAAAAACTCCCTTGCGCATCTACCCTCCGGGGTAGGGGGCGCGCCAAAAGGAGGTGTGACACAAATAATCAAGAATGTTAGATAAATGAGTTAAAGGCTCAATGAATATTCAAACTAGTTGTAACGTTATGGCCTAGCTTGAATTTGGATAGGACAATGGTTTCTGCCATCGGTTGGGTCTTGGATTCGAAGCTACTCAAGAACAAAAGTAAAGTAAAGACTTTGCAACACCTAGAACGCAAATAAATAATTTTGTATTGCCTTGAGATGCGTGCTACAATATGCCCTATTGAAATAAAAGCTTTCTCTTTATATAGTAAAAGAGTTTCACCCCTAACACAAGTTTAAAAAAGGTAAAAATCTTCCTTTTCGTTAATTATTGATTCGTTGCCGACATCATGGAGATGTGCGTTATGATATCCGGTTGGACGCGGATATCACAGCCCTCCATTAGTCGTGTGCAACTGTTCATGCGCTTCCCGAAATCTTAGAACCCATCTCGGATCCGGGGTGCGTCATTTTATCAAGTCCGATGGCAGACATTTTGTTCGTGTCTTGGTACAAGAACTTCTCAGCTTCGGCTCCTATCATGTGTAATCATCTCCATGCTTCGTTTGACCCACTGTGAAACCGGTATATATATTACTCTCGATTTCACCCGTATACACTGGCAACAAGTTTAGTGAAGGTATTGAGTTGAAATCTCAAAAAGAATATTTTATTTTTGTGAATTTTGCATTCGTTTTGCCCGTGGTTTATGAAAGTTGATGGTTAGTGTAGTGGGCACTAACTCGTCAAAGTTTCAATTGGAGCACCGATTATGCCAATAGTATAACTTTTTAATACAGGCGAAACTATAATAATGGGTAAAAGTGGCTATTTGCCAATTTTTTCCTCAACTTTGGCAGGGTAGCCCTTTTACCCTCGACTCACTGCCATTCCTACCTCCTTTTCTGAATTTACGGTGCGCACTTTTTAAGATTTCCAGTTTCCTCTTCACGCGACCTTTTCGACTTGCAAAAAACAACAAGTGACTTGTCTTTTCCCCTGCCGCTCAATGCCTCCGAAAGCTGCGTCGGTGCCGCGGTGGCGCCGCAAAACCATAATGACCGCCAGAAAATCCATTCCTAAAGTAACCAAGTCCACCGGTTCCCCCACCCCCCCACCGTCCACCAACACTACCCCCCATGAATTGTCTCCCAGCTCTACCAATTCTAATGGCATCAGCGAGCAATCCTTGATCTCCCAAGTTCCTGAAACAACAAAAACGGTTATGAATATTGGGGAAACCACCGAGGAAACCATGTTGAGCTCGCTGGAGGATAAGAAAGTGGAAACTGAAGCTGTTGGGGAGCAGAAAGTAGGAGTTGGTAAGAAAAAAGTGGTGAAAAAGACTGTAAGGATTGTCAAGAAGATTATTAAGAAAAAAGTTCCCAAATCGAAGAACGAGGAATCGGTCAAAGACAGGGAAAATAGTGACAGAGAAACTGTTTTGGATTCATTGGCCACCTCTCCAGGCATTATTGAATCAGAAACTGAAAATTTAGAGCCTACTACTGCTGCTACAGTTAGTGAGGTTGGCGACCCAAAAAAAGGCGATCATTATCCAGTAGAAGTTGAGAAAGGTACTATCGTTGCGGCTGAAGATATCTTAGGAAACGATGGAATGAAGGATTGTGAGGTTAGTGTATCTAAACATGAATTAGAGCTTCCCATTTCGGATGCAAAGGATAATATAGGTTCTCTTGGGACCGGAAACGTACTTCTTCATTCAGAAAAAGGTAACCTTCGTCCGGTTAAAAAGATTGTCAAGAAGATTGTAAAGAAGAAAGTCCCCAAACTTAAATCTACTGTTAGTCCTCCAGAAACTGAAAATGTAGAGTCTTGTAAGGCTGTATCAGCTAATGGCGAGCAGTCAACGAAATACAATCCACATCCTATGGAAGTTGAGAAAGCTACTAATGTGAGTGCAACCCAAAATACATTAGAGCCTCTAGTTTTGGAATGTAAAGAAACTGCTTTTGTTGAGACTGCTGATACAGTTTCTCAAGCTGCACTTCTTGATTCAGAAGCAGGTAATCTTAATGTTTCTACTAGTGACAATTTGGACTCATGTAAGGACCACAATTTGGAAGAGAACAGTAAGAGCCGGGATGAAACAATGGAAGCTGCAGATACTAGTCTGAGGTTGAACCAAGGAATAGTATTGAGTGGGGAATTGGAGGCATTAGAGCGGAGGAAGAGGCGGAGGACAGAGATTTTCATTGGAGGATTAGAGAAGGAGACAAAGGACGGTGATATTAGGAGAATCTTTGAGGAGGTTGGTGAGCTTGTGGATGTAAACGTGGTGACAAATCGTGAAACAGGGAAGAACAAGGGGTTTGCGTTCGTGCGGTTTGCTTCCGCGGCTGATGCAAAGAAGGCTGTAGAAAGATATTCCAAAGTTGAGGTAATGGCATCTGGAATTACTGTGCGTAGTCTTCTAATTAGAGCAAAAATTCATTAAAGTAGTGCAGTTGTGGCTGTTTTGTCTACACATAAAGCTATTAAATCCAGTGTGTGACAAGATTGGTATGGGTTTTTTGACCTAACTATCAATTTCCCAGATCCTACAAAAGTTTCAAGCTTATTAATTAAACTAATTCTAAATAAATCCGGCTTCTCATAATTTTTTTATGTATATAGCAAAGAAATTATAAAATGCAGGCATGTGATTTACTGTCATCCTTTATGAAGAGAGTAGAGTATTTTGGTGTTCCTTCTTTCACTCTCATAAACAATTAGCTGTTATGGGTTATCAAAAGAATGATTAGCTGTTATATCCAAACCTTTTTACAAAATCAGTTTGATTTTTCCAAAAAGATTAATTATAGAGACTGCCTCCTAACCTTTCAGGTTTCAACTGTTCAGACTTACCTTCCCATATTTTCAAACATTTCTCATTTTGCAATTTGATAACAAAGCTAATTCTCGCGGTTTGAAGTATCCTTTGTCATAAGCCTCAAATGAATAGATAAAAGTGGCTACAACCTAATAGCTAAGTGTTTTACATGAGGCGCCTCATACTATTCAACATGATAGGCAAAGTTTGGATTTTTGTTTTACCGTCAATCATCCCCAAAATTCTGTGTTTGGTAAAAGAAAAACAGGCAGCAATTTGGAGGGTGTCTTGCGAAACTAAAATGAATAAGTAAAATTGTCTTATCTCGAACTGTGTAAGCTTTTAGATAAGGATCTTAGCACAACTATTTTTTTATTTTTGGGAGAAAGGTGACAGCAGAGCAACTTTTACCTACAAAAACTTTATTTTCAAGCAGCATTAGTTCCCTTTTTTTCCTGGAAGGACTTGGAGTGGTTTATAGTAATGTCATTATTGGTGGGCCATGCTTGTATATAAAGGGAACTTCTTGAAACGTCAGTAGAGCTCTGATGAATTTGACGATTTTATGATCTATTATATCTATCAAGTTGATATGGATCCTCTGATAAAGACCAACATTAAAATATGGAATATTTAACTTACTTTTCAATGGCTAATGGTAGTTATGGACTATGGATTTACTTTTAGTTTGATCGATTTATAATGCCAAGCACATGACTTTTATTCTTAGCTGTATGCTATTGTCTTCTTTTGGCAGAATACTATGGTCAGATTTTTGTCATATCATACATCCACCTAATGTTACTACTAGTCAGAAATAGCAGTGTAGTACCAATGATTTCGATAATGTTCAGTATAATGCTTTACATAATGTCAATTTGGGAATTCATTCTCTGTTCTCTCTATGCGATCGCCGATCGTACCAGTTATGCTATACTGACATTATCTTTTCAAACATTTCTTATTTTGTTCTCTTTAGAGTGTGATGGTATGCTATAAGTCTATCTACAGAAGTCTGGATGAATTAAGATTTATATGCTGGAAGCTTATCTGTATTTATCCCCAAAAAAAGATTTATGGAAGCGTATGTAGTAAATTTGTGTACCCTAATACAGGTTAGAGATAGGTGCTACAATTTGGAAAGTGGTTCAATTAAAACTTATTTTTGGATACCAAGCTTTAAATGGATATTGGTTACAAACAACAACAACAACAACTATCCAGTATAGTCTCACAAAGTGGGGTCTGAGGAGGGTAATACGTACACAGGCCTTACCCCTACCCGAAAGGGTAGAGAGACTGTTGCCAATCGACCCTCGGCGAAAAAGAGAAAGAAACAAATACCTTTTTTCTGGTTGATAAGTGGACGTGGCTACCAATTCTTAAGATTTGCTTTGTGTAATTGCACTAGTCATAAGTACTATGGTTTGAGGTAGAATCATACTGTCTGGATGTCGATTCTTGTGATTCTTTGTTCATGCAATTTTCAGTTTCCACCCAAAATTACGGCAAAGAGAATAATATCTTTTAGCTAAGTTTGCTTGTGCAGTCCTGTTGAGAAGATAATTGCAGTTTCTGCACTAAGGCCTAAGCTGTTGTGTGCAATGGACTAACATATTTGTTTGATCTTGAAACCTAGATTTCTGGAAAGCAATGTAGTGTATCCCTTGTTGAGGGTAATGACACAATATACCTAGGCAATATTGACAGGAAATGGAAGACTGAAGACGTAAGCTTTACTGTTCGCTGCAGATCATTGTAATTCCTCTTGGTTAAAGTGATTTCTAAAGAGCTTATCTCTTGACAGGTAATTGATCTACTGAAGAAGGCTGGAATTGAAAATATCGATAAGGTTACAGTTATGGCTAATCCTAATAACATTGAGCAGAATCGAGGGTTTGCATTTGTTGAACTTGAAACAAATAAAGAAGCTAAGATTGCTTTCAATAAGCTCCAGAAGAAGGATGTTTTTGGGAAACACATGAATGTAAAAGTTGCATGGGCGCAGCCTTTAGTTGAGCCAAATGAAGAAGAAATGCTAAAGGTCAGTTTGGAAACTTTTGGAATTAATATATTGATGCTTATCAACTTGTTTACCTGAAATAAATGCAAAGTGGTGCCAGAGAGAAGCCTCAATTTGTTGTATTTTGTTCTTTATCTTTCCCTTTCCTAGCGGATTAACTATTTCTATCTAAAATGCACTTTTTTAATTTGATTAAATACTTAAATTGAAAGAGTTTTGCCTTTGTCAAGGTTAAATCAGTTTATACTGAATATTTACCTTCCACATGGAATGAAGAGAAAGTGCGGGACTACTTTGGCAAATTTGGTGACATTGAGAGTGTTGTTCTTGCAAAAGATCTTGCTTCCTCAAGAAGAAAAGATTTTGCCTTCATCAATTATATAAGCCGTGAGGCTGCTCTAGCGTGCATTGAGGCATTCAGTCACGAACCAGTCAACGAAAGTGGATCCAAGGTTTCAGTGTTAACAGTAATCTGCTGCTAAGTTATTGAGAAAATTGCTTTGCTCATGATTATTTTAATGTTGATTAATTTTAGGTAAACTTGAAGGTATCTCTTGCAAAACCCGTCCCTAAGAGCAAGCAAACTAAACGTGCAACTGTTCCTACTAAAAGGGAACCTCGTGAGGAGAAGAAATTACAGGACCCATGTGAGTGTTTTGAAACCCTTGTATTTATCAATCTGATGACAGTTTGATGTGATTATCTGTGTGCTTTTTGCCTTAAAACTTGATGACCCTTAGTTCCGTAAAAAATGTAGATCAAAGAGATCTGTGGGGAATGAATTGCTTGATTATCCTCTCAAGTATGTTGGAATTTCAATGATGTACAAGCCAGATAAGGAACATACCTAGCTCATTCTCCTACCTAAAATAACTATTGGCATTCTAAACCTTTTCATATGTACAAGTTGCATACTTTTCATATAAGTAAAGATCATATTCTTCATAATAACAACACTAAGATTGTGCAGAAATATGTATATGGGAAAAACTTAGTTCACTCTACAATTACAGGGAACCAAAATGATACTACACTCTTTTCATTTTGGGACGCTCCAAAATGTTTGACACCATTCCATTTCTCTACAACTTTCACAACTTTTAAGATTCTAAATTCATTAAACTATTCACACTTTAACTTTAATGTGATGTTTGCCTCTTTTCAACCACTACTTTAATATTCTCTTCCATTCACTAATATTATAAAAGTCAAATTGGTATCTTACCTAAAATCCATGTGCACTCAGGCACACGATCACGTAAAATGAAACAGAGAATACGTTTAACATTGTGAAGAAATGAACAAACTCAAACCCAAAAGTTAGCTCATAAGTTGAGTTTAGCCCAATGTTCATTCCTTCACATGATATTAGAGCTAGACCCACCGACCCCTGATATTGTGTTTCTCAATGTTGGGACATGTGCGGGTAAGAGGGGTGTTGAGTCCCACATTAGTTGAGGGAATGGGTTGAGATCTACTCATACTATTTTGACAATCCTCACCTTATGAGCTAGTTTTTGTGGTTGAGTTAGGCCCAATGTACATTTCACAACATCTATTGAGTTAAACAATTGTCACTTGATAGCAGCAGTGAGTTTTTGTCTCTAATGATTAATTTCTTTCTTGCGGTTATAGCTATCTTGAAGAGGAATGAACCCAGCAAAAAGGTTAATTACATGAGAAGATATACCGAGGATCATAGAGTCGATAGAAGATCTTCTGCAACCAATGAACTTCTGCACCTCTTGAGACAACAAGCGCCAGCTGGTCAAATTCATTCAGGTTTAGTATTTTACTTTTCAATTCTACATTTTTTTCTTTTCCTAGCGTCATTAGACATAATTGGTTGACTTAGCTTTCCATTTCAAATGTTCTGCTTGTGTAATGTACTTGTTTTGCTATAATATCTGGTGGCAATTGACTTGAGCCTTGGGGTTTGCTCCCTTTCGAGGTCTCAAGTTCGAAACCCACCGGGTGCAAACAATTTTTTAGGGCCATCGGACTGGGTAAATCCTGAATTAACCGTGGTGCACTTGCGGGAAACTCCTTGCCGAGGGCCTGTGCACCCCCGGGATTAGTCGGGTCTCGAAGAGACTCGGACACCCGGTGCAAAATCAAAAAGAAAAAAATATCCTCCCTAAGCTCATTGGCATTTTGATAATTAAGTTGATAGATACTTAGAGTAGAATGGCGTGTTAGGGTAACACAATGCCTATGTGAATAGAACTTAATGCAGATGCACTATGGGTTGTTTATTCGGTTTTATTCAACTCCTTATGTTTAGTATGGTCCGAAGGGCATGTAATCCGGAATGTCATCTGCAAGGGACCATGTTATATCTTAGTGCCATGACATCTAATGAACCAGGTTTTACTCCTAAATAGAGGCCCCTAGGGAAATAGCAGAACTTTTTTTCTCTCTGCTGGAATTTGAGCGCTGATCTCTCATGGTTTCACTCGCTTACATTAGGCTGCACCCTTGGGTGTTAAAAGGAAGACTTTGGAGCCCTGTTTTTATTTTCAAAGAAAAAATTAAAGCAAGAAAGAAAGAAAGCAGGATGTTGGAAGTATCATCTAGTGCCTAGTAGAGCGATGTAGGTATTTGAATCCGTGTTTGTGAGAGGTATAAGTGCTACAGATGCACGAGACAAGATTGGTGCTTTGTCAGGCTTTAGGGATGGTCTGCAGAGATTTTATCATCTGAAATTAAAATAGTCTAGCTGCTGCCTCCACACCAGATCAAATGAAGCACGTAGCACGATAATGTCTGATGGGAGAGTTTAACTTCCATCGTGATTGCCAAGAGGAACGAGCTGGAGAAAGCAAGGAAAAGATTGGGGTGAACTCCTGAGAACTGGACAATGATGAATGATGAAAACAAAATGGCAACTGATAGTATTAGGTAGAAAATGGTAAATGTGATTGCACTTCTAATGCTAGTATTGGTAACAAAGTGTCCTATTATCTCAGTCTTTTATTGGTGCCGGGATTAGATTTCAACATCTGTGTTTTTTTTTCTTTTTGAAAAGGTAAATAACATGTATATAGAAATAATAGAAAGCTTAGCGCCAACCTGGTGCTTGGACAGTCTTAATCTTCTCGATCCGGATAATTGGCTGGACTAGACTTCCTATGCTAATCCATAGCACAATGCCCCCTGCAATTATTGGTACTTTTTCCCCCTATTAAAGGAAAAAAGATAATTCTTGTGTGAACTATGCTTGAGACAAACAGAAAGACGAATGAGTGAAGCTGAAGGAGAATCTAGATAAATATTAAGTAACAAGATGGTGAATTTAGACAAGTGGGTATGCTCCAGTGGCAAGACCAGTCCACTTTCATCCTAGAGGGTGGGAGTTCGAGTCATCAAGGAAACAAACTATGAAAAGATTGTTGTGCAGTCATGGGTAGGGGAGTTTGGGGATGCTGTTACCTTGTAAAGGAAAAGAAAAGATAGAGGATGTATTTATCTTTTTATAGTTCTGATGTTTTCTTCTTTTACAGGATGCGTTTTATGCTTAATGTTTATTGATTGCAAACATTCCCAGACCCCTGCCTTTGATTCCCCTCCCCCCTTTTCCTGTTGAATATAATTGATGTTTGTCTTTTATTGTCCTTGTCCGAGAAGGCTCAGGCATTGACCATCGGTATTTGTTATCTCGAAGCAAGCGGCCACTTTCAGCTGTAGTAAGTTGCAAATTGGTTGCATTTATGCTGCTTTTTCATTTTATGTTCCTAGCTTCTTGTCTACACCTAGACTTATCTTTGAGGCATCCTCTTTCTGCCTATGCAGGTAGATAATCCACATCGTATAGATTCCGTTGGAGTTTCTCGATTGCGGTTAGAAAGCTCTTTTCCAACTGCAAGCCAAAGGTTCATTCCATTATCTTTGCTAGTGGACGTCCTTTTAAACTAGGATAGTGTCTTGCAGATACTTTACCTCAGTAATTTATGACTTTGTGCTTTCTTTCATTCAGTATGTTATCACATAGCCGTGGACCTCTTGCTACACCATCTTTTGCCTATTATCGCCAGCTAGGCAGTGGCCAGTCACCAGGTGGGTTAATGCTGCAATTACTTGGTTCTTGACATAATTTTTGACTCAATAGTTTTTTGCTCTTTTGAGTATATCTTAGAGTTTAAGTTGTCTCCTCAATGTGTCTTGTCAGGTTCAGTTTATGGAGTCGGAAGCTTTCCGAGTTCTTTTCAGGTATAGAAATGAATGATCTGTGGTCGTTGTTGCTGTTCACAGTTTTGCATGGCAAGCTTTCAGTTCATTGGAATTCCCAGCCATTTCCCATTCCATTTCTATTATATAGTATATACACCTGGCACTCTTACAAACTTGTGCTTTCCGCCTTTCACAAAGATTTTGTACCAGTTGAATACATAAGGATTCTCCACCCATTATTATCTCTATTATAGAGATGACATGTCGAAAGATAGAGATAGAATCGAGATAGATCTTCTTTCTTCTATCTCTCTTGTGGCATTCATCATCTTGAGCACCCGATTTGAACTGAACCTCATTCTATTGAGATTTTATCCTTTTTTTTAAAACTGAAACTCAGTTGCCTATCTGATCCTTAGTCTAATTGGGCCTTTCTCTATAGTTCGAATTGAATAGCGCTCCAATTTATGCTAATTGTTGTATATTGCATATTTTTCAATTTAATGGCCTGCAAACTGCATCTTATTTTAAAGATTTGTTACTTGATTCTGAATGTGGATAGTAGTATACCTCACTGTTGGAAAGCAAATCTTGTGTAGAATACACTTGCAATTGTGGGGGATGCATCTTCTTTTTATGAAAGTATGAACAGTAGGCCATATTTAAGCCCTCCAGAAAGGAAAAAAAATGGCATGTAAATGGACCAACTCCAAATCTTTTAACTCCATTCTGTTCAATGTCCAATGACCTAGGATCTTTTCATATTCCTGATTAGCAAGTTCACTTTTGCAAAATGACTTGAAGTGGTTTATACTTTATACAACCTGATTGTGATGATTATTTTCCTTGAAAAAGTTCTTAAGCTAAGGAGACTTCCTCCTTAGTCGTATATGCTGATTATGCCTGTTGAATCTTGCTTGTATCTAAAAATGTTCAAAATTTCTTCATTCTATTTCAGGAAGGATGAAAAGCTCTAGCCATTGAGCTCTGTTGCTAAAGAACGAAAGTTTCTAAATATAATTTATAAATTATAGCTTTGTATACATTCTTATCAAATTATTTTAATCAAGACCTTCCAGCCGTGTTGTTTTTCTCCTTTCTAAGTTATATTTATAGACATTTCTCTTTCTTTTCAACATTAAAGGAAGGTCGAAATGTTAGAGAGCGACATTTTCTGAGCTGTAGCTCAGAATAGAGTTTCTGATTGTTGTTCCTGTTTGGCTTGCAGTCTCAGGAGCGTGGCCCTTATGGTGGACATAGTAGCATATATCGTAGATGTGAGTAAACTTCTTCTGGTATCTTATTGGCTTTTAGAATGCTCTTTTAAATTAGCTTGGCTGATTGCGTCTTTTTCGCTTGATTTATGCTTTGAAGCCCTTCATTCTTTCCTTGCTAGTGATCTTACAAGTGAGGTGTTCCTAATACACCGATGCTGTGTCCTGACTAATGTAGTCATAAGCAAAGGGTCTCAAATGTTGGTTTCTTTTCCTGCTTGTCTTGCTTTTTTTCTCTTTCGTTTGGTTGGTTGGGTGGTTACATTTGAGTGTGTCCTAATGAACCATTTCCTTACATCTGATCTGAATCCACAATGTCACATGGTGAGATGCCTATAAGACTATCTTGAATCACTATTTGTCAAAATCTTAATCGTTTTTTTGGTGGTGGTGGTGGTGGGGTGGGGTTCAGGAGTTTATTGCTCTGGTTTTCATCCGGCCTTTTGAGAATTATGTGAAGATTAAGAGTTCTCGATGGTCATCTTGGTTTTCTGTGCATGTTGTATTAGTTTCATATAACTGTACCTACAGCATTTGGTATAGCTTCTTTTTGGACCTTTCTAACAGTGTCAGATTCTTTTTCCCCAATTTTTGGTTGAGCCCTTGTTAGTCGTTTGGTAGTTCCCTCTTAAAAACATGGTTTCCAATGTCTTGGAATTCGTCAGGGTTTCTTCAGTATAAATTTGATCATTGCTTCAGGCTTTTGCATTTCTATTCCAACATTAGATTAGTAGTCGACAGAAGAACTGAAATTTAATCATAAGCTGCCGTGAAGTATCTGCAGACTGTGGGGTTGACTAGAATTCACGTTTGATCTTATTGCAGCATTTTATGTTCTACGTGATCTTATTGTTATTCTTCATTGGTTTCTACAGATTGAAGGGGCGATTTTGGGTTTTGGCAATGCTGCTGACCTGATGTTTCTAGCAAGACATGTTATACACTGACAAATATGAAATCCAATTTGGGAGTTTTGATATATAAAGCTAACTCATCAATGAACTCGTTAAATTATATGCAAGCTCATACTAATGTTTTCTAGTTGAGTAGTGTTCAGGGGGTTTTGCCATTTCATATGTGGTGGCTAAGACCCTCCTCTCCCCCTCCCCTCGGCCCCTTCCTGTGGTCTCTGCAAATTTTGGCCATTTGTATCTTTAGTAAGTATTGACGGAGTTTGGTTGATTTCCATGGCCAACATAGGATCCGTTTTGCAATTCATCAATGTGGTGAAATTCTGTCATCTGTCAAAGTTTATCAAATGCGAGGACTCTTCGAAACAATAAGTCTAATGGTATTAATAATTCATTCAGCTAAATTTATTTAGTTTGGATTGATGCGTAGGGAACTAACTGAATAGCCCATAAATATCTTTTAAGAAAATGGGGTGTCAAGCAGAAATTGTTATTATAAAGTGTTAGGTTGAGTAATTGTCTAGTAGTATTATTTATTAACCATGAGCTATTAAGATATCCAAACCTAGACGGAGAAGTAGTTAATCTTTGATAATATTATTGAGCATGCCTATTTTATTCTTTACTACAGTATGTTTTAAGTTCACCAGACAGCTTCTATCAATTATACTCCTATATAGTTCAAGTAACTGAACGTGGATTTACTTAGCCTTATTCATAAAAATAGGTGATGACTGTTTATTTCAGCAGTTAGTAACTTTGATTGAGTTCTAATCTATTGTTGCATGACAAAACAAAACACGGAGTATTACAGGGCATTGTGTAGTAAGTGAAAATCTTGTAGCTTTGGCAAAATATTGGTGGTTCAAGCTGATAACCGTAGTCAGCACTCGAGTAATTTTGTTCGTATTCTCTCTTTTCATTCTTCTTAACCTTTTCTGCAATAAGATCTTTGCTTGTGATGCTTACTTTGATTCCTTTACTGATTCTATGCTAATACTTCTGAATTTGTGTTGCTTCATCAATTCCCTCTTATCCCTGCTATCTTTTTCTTTGCTTATTTTCCCTTCTAGTCGTTTGAATCATGAGGATCCGATCCCAATTAATTATTTATTCCAAAGCAGAACTCAAAGAAGAAGATGCTGACCAAGCTCCGACTTCCTTTTTAGCTTTGGCTCGGAAGAGGTCGGCCTTTGAGCCCGTATTGGAAAGGGAACTCGGGTCTTGTATGGATATGCAGGAAGGGCTTACACCTCCTTATTACAGGACCTAAAATCAGCGTGACTCCTCTGGCCTTCTTCTGTCACAAACCGCCCCAGAAAAAACTACAAACTAGTCAAAGGACAGCCCCACCTATACATTCCATGGCAACAGACAGAAGGCCCTCTTTTTGGCTTCGGCCAAACACTTTCTCGCTGGTCGAGCTTTCTACAAAAAAAAAAAAAAAAAGCGATCGTGACCAACAGCCATCAGCTCTCGGCTTGTTGGTAAGGTGAGAGCTTCAAGCCCGATTTCAGAATTTAGAATCGTTAGTAGCCCAAGTTCGAGAAAGGTTTTGTGACATGGACGCGCAGCCCAACTCGACCACTTTAAGGCAGATCAATCTTAAGAAGATCATTGCGAAAAGAGTCAGAACAATCTCCTCATGCAAAACAGGAAACTGCTTAATCGAGGGAAACTCCCGAGATTTGTGAACAGACCGGCTTGGGACAGAGAAATCCGGAGTCCCTTTACTTTTTATTATATTAGTCAAGCGCTAGCGCAAAAAAAACATTAGAGCTCGCGGCCTCAGTTGGAAAAATAAGGGTTGTTGCACTTGCAAACAATCATGAAAACAGAGGATGACAATTCTTTGGTTTTCATTCATCTAGAGTACATAAATCTTCTTGACGCCTTTCAAATAAATTTGAGGATAACATCATCAAAATAGAGCCGATATGATTTCCTCCAGAGAGAGAATACTCTAAAGAAAACATAAAAAAGAAGAATGGGATGCCCGGGGACAGTACTGCTAACCTACAGAATAATATCATAACAAGCACAATTATTAAAATTAAAAATATCAAAAGAAAATTTCCTTTTCAAGTTAAAGAACACCATGAGTAATGCCCCGAGGGGTTTGTTTCTTCCAACTGGCTCACTTGGCGCTGGCAAGCTGGGTGCGGATGGCCTTGGCTGCAGAAACCATGGCTTGGAGTGCTGGCTTCACCTCGGTGTACTTGCGGGTCTTAAGACCACAGTCAGGGTTGACCCACAAGATGTTGGTGTCAAGAACCGCAAGCATCTTGTTCACTCTATCAGCGATCTCTTCAGTTGATGGTATTCTTGGAGAGTGGATGTCATAGACACCAGGCCCAATTCCAGCACCATATTTCACTCCCTCCCTGAAAACTGACAGGAGCTTCTCATCGGAACGTGAGTTCTCAATTGTGATCACATCAGCATCCATGTCTATGATGGAGTGGATAATGTCATTGAAGTTGGAGTAGCACATGTGAGTGTGGATCTGGGTAGTGTCCTGGATATCGACATTGGTGATTCTGAAGGAGTGAACGGCCCAGTTCAAGTAGAAAGCATGCTCAGCCTTCCTAAGAGGCAACCCCTCTCTCAATGCAGCTTCATCGATTTGGATGACAGTGATGCCTGCCTTCTCCAAATCCTCCACCTCATCCTTAATGGCCAAAGCAATCTGGTAGCAGGTCTCAAATCTGGAGATGACGATGACACACATCAACATCAACTCGTAAAAACAATTTCCGATGGGGGGTTAAGATCAAATATTAATTACCTTGGCTGGTCATTTCTGACAAATGACCAATTGAGAATGGTAACTGGTCCTGTAAGCATTCCCTTCATTGGGCGTTTAGTCATGCTCTGAGCTATACTGGACCAGAATACAGTCATTGGCTTTGGGCGACTGACATCACCATAGATGATTGGTGGTTTCACACATCGAGATCCATAAGATTGAACCCATCCATTAGCAGTGAATGCAAAACCAGAAAGTTGTTCCCCAAAGTATTCAACCATATCGTTCCTCTGCATCCATTGAATATCCAAATTGACTAAAGATGCATCGGAAGATATCAAAGACCCAGAATATGCATAAAGTAAGAAAAAAGAAGCAGCCGCCTAGCAAGCATGTGAGTCGCCTTACCTCGGGCTCTCCATGAACCAAGACATCAATGTCAAGCTCTTCCTGGAGGTCAACAACCTTCTTGATTTCCTCCTTGATGGCTTTAACATACTCTTCCTCAGAGATCCTAGAAACAAATGGTATTTATCAGAATACAAGTTTGACAACATTGACAAAGACAAGAGCTAGTACAAGACTCACTTCTTGGCCTTGTATTCACGACGAACTCTTCTGAGCTCCACTGTCTGAGGGAAGGACCCAATGGTGGTTGTCGGGAGAACCGGGAGGTTAAGTTTCTTTTGTTGGGCATCAAGCCTAGCACTAACATTTGTTGCCCGGCGGTGGTCAGAACCTCTGAGAGCAGCAGCCTGACAAAACAAAATAGAAGCCCAAGCTGGTAAGTTAAGCATACTCCCTAACAAAATGACAAAATAAACTGTAAATAGCTCATGACTTACAGCTTTTTGAACAGCTTCATTTGTCACTCTTGGGGAGGTCTTTCTGGAAGCTTGAGCAGCAGCGCTAGCGGAGAAGAATGCCTGGAAATACAACCAAAACATTTGGTCACGAATGATAGAATAATCTAGTAAGGATAAAATCACAAACTTTGATTTTTTGGCAGGCACTCTTCTCGAGACCTTTTCGGGTAGGAATGAAGTATACCTCATCCTTGTCACCTGCCAATGCCTTCGCAAGAGCATTCACTTCAACAACTTTTTGAGCAGCAAATGCCAACCATGATTTGATTTCATCATCTAGCTTGGTCTCATTGATAAGATCAACAGCAGTGTGGAGCAATGAGCAAGATGTAGAGACAACAAGCTTATCTGCATTATTAAGTTCACAGAAAAAATTATCTTCTGCAGCAAAGCCCCAACAAAATAAGCCATGCAGCGTGGGGATGTGGGTTACATACCTTTTCCTACAATGCCCTCAAGTGATTTCAAGAGCTCAAGAGATGCAGCAAGATCATTAGCCCAGATGTTCCTCCCATCAACCACTCCTGCAAACAAGTACTTTCCTGAGGGGAAGTCACCCTTGATCAAATCAAGGGTCTGAGTTCCACGAACCAAGTCAAAACCAAAGGCAGTAACTCCCTTCAAAGCAGTAAGGGTTTTGAATGCGCCAGCAGGAACATCAGCAAAGTAGGTCTCGATGAGAACATCAAGGCCAGATAGGGTTGATTCCAGTTCAGCATATGCCTTGGTGAATGCTTCCAATTGGTGAGCCTCAAGATCCAACACAAGGGTAGGCTCATCAAACTGAATCCAGGAAGCACCAGCAGCCTTCAACTCAGAAATGACTTCCCTGCAATGATGTTTTTGAGTTAAAATGGGAATGTCTACAGAATAGATGACTGAGACAAAGAAAAGAGTGTATTTCTTACTTGTAGATTGGAAGGATTTTGTCAAGAAGTGATAAAAGGGGGAAAGATTTCTCAACACCCTTAGCAGGTTTAGATAGTAACAGGTATGAGACTGGACCAATAAGTACTGGGACAGTATTTACACCAAGCTGCGCGAAGAGAAAGATCAAGATCAATCAATTATCAGTCCTATCTCTTAATTACATTTAAAACAAACCAAAGGTACATACGAACAGTGAATTTAACAAGACACTTGATAGTTGTAATAAACATATAGGGAATAATGAACCAATCCCTGCCTCTAAACAAACTGAAATGAGAAAAACTCAAAAGAATATGTATATGTATATTCTCTCTTTCTCTCCAAACCACCCAATTTGTATCACAGACCACAAGGTTTCTGCTAGAAGGTTCCCGTAAAAGTGAACACTACATTAATAATGCTCCTGTTCAAATAACTAAGATAAATGGATATGTCTCGTGAAATCAAAACTAAGGAGTAATAAAAGTCACATACCCCCTTAGCCTCTTTGTACTCGTCCACTGCCTTGTGAGAAGCATAAGAGAAGTTAACATCTGGTCCCAATTCCGGGACAATGAAGTGGCTGGATCAAATAGTGATGATCAATATGAATTCAGAATAATAATAATAATAATCTGTTAATTCAAATGATATTCGTGTCACTCACTAGTTGGTATCAAACCACTTGGTCATCTCCATAGCAGGGACAGAGGCATTTCCTCTGGCCATGGAGAAGTAAGTGTCGAAACCGATCTCACCACCGGTCCAGTTGTATCTAGATGGGACGGCACCGAGCATAGCAGTTGTGTCAAGCACCTGATCATAGTAAGAGAATGTGTTGCTGGGAATGTACTTAATGCCAGCATCAGCCATCTGTTTCCAAATGGATGACCTGAGATCTGCAGAGACCTTCTTCAAGTCCTCAGCACTGCTCTTTCCATCCCAGAAAGATTCGAGAGCAAATTTCAGCTCTCTCTTTGGGCCCATACGAGGATATCCAACTATGTGAGATGCCATTTTTCTGCTTCACCAAATTCAATCAGTCAGACGAGAATTCAACAGAACCCATTGATATAGTAATAACAGAACCCATTGATATAGTAAAGATCCTATCTTTTCTTGAATATGAAATAATGTGCACAAGGAAGGTGAATTGTTGCAAAGCATAGCGTATGAAACCTTAGAAAATGTAAAAGAGCAAACAATGAAACGTTGCGAAGAAAATCCTCAACGAATTGAACGATCTAATTAAGTCGATCAGATCTAAAACTCCAGATCTAAGATGCATCGACCAAAAAATATGGATACATTAATCAAGATCTACAATTGTCCAAAGTCAGCACATAACAGAGATCTAGCACTCACTCTCTTCATGCATACACAAATGAGAGAGCAAACACATTAAACATTAGAACAAATGTGTTCATGCCAATAGATTTAAATAAATAAAAAAACATGTGAAGTAAAACAAAGAAGTGAACTTGAAATGAAATCTGAACGTGAGCATGAGGCTAAAAGATAGAATTTTGGCAATATGCAAATGAATCAAGAATTATTTCGTACCAATAGATCTGGATCAAATGAAGAAACCAATAATATGCAAAAGAGAAGTATATTGAACGTGGGCAAAGAGAAGCATAAAGAAGATAGGCAGTAGAAATAGTACAAGGTAAAACAGGGAGACCCACAAAAGGCAGCAACGACATAGCGTACCTATAGGAAGAGATAGAAGCGGGAAGAAAGACGACTGCTTCTTGTTGTTCGACACAAAATTAGCAGAGGAAAAAGGACTGACGCGAGTTTGAAGAAGAGGAGTGTATGGTGTTTATATAGGAGAAAATGGGAGATTCAGAGTTGGTGGCAATGGTAGATCTGGAAATTTAAAAATAATTACACCAAATTAAAATAGAGTGCCAAAAGACTTTGCTGACGCGCTAACAACAATGGCCGATTTAATGGCAATTACAAAATTATGTCCTGGTTTTGGGTTTGGGTTTAAGTTATGCATTTATAAATGTAGCAATTTTTATAAATCATATGCAGAAAAATATTACTCCCTCCTATTATTAAGGAATTTTTAATTTGTTGTTCCAAAATCATCTTTTACGTATCCCTAAAAAGTTATTTACTCCTAGTATTTGATAAGAGAAATAAGTGCTACGGTGCAACATTTGATGAATGATATTTTGGTCACACTAACTATTTTGATTTAGAATTTAATATTTTTCTAGTCAAAGAAAATTGATCACTTATTATGGACAAGAAAAAGTAATAATTAGTATAAATCATATTAAATACTAGCACACTAAAAATGATAACAAAACAACAACAACAACAACAAATCGAGTGAAATTCATCAAATGGGGTATAAGGAGAACAAAGCATATACATATCTTATTCTGAAAGGTTCTCGCCTCTAAAATATATAACCAACTATTACGAATTAAATTTATAAATAACGAACAGATGTTTAATTGATTGCATTCATCTCTATATACTTCTTTAGGTTAAAAAATAAATGTGATTTAACATTTTTGTAAATTCACAAAAAAATAAAAAAAAATAAAGCATTAATATTGGTAAATATTCGACAATTCTGTTGCCAAGGGATCAACCCCATCACGACCAATCTGTATTAAATGGTCAACGCTGTTTCTGACTTATGACAGCAGTTCCTGAAACAAATGAGGGGACGTCTCCGTAACCAAACAATGAGCCCATTCGTGACCAGCAAAAAAGAGCTTGAGACTATAAATACTAAGAAAGAGAACCTTTTAGGGAGGGCTTCGAGAGAGAAAACTCTAATGACACCAGAGATAGAAAGTCATACTCCACAAGTGGAGCAATAAACAAGGTCAAGGTAAGATCCTGAACCTCTTTAAGGAGAGCAGATCAAACTACTTTGAGCAAGAACTCCGATTAGACAAGAGGTAGAGAGTTATACTCTAAAAGTTGAGCAATAACACAGTCAATGTAAGATCCTGAACCTCTTTAAGAAAAGACATGTCAAGTTACTTTGATGAATAAAACCCCGTTTATGTCGTTCCATAATTAATTATTTCTATATCTCAAGTTTGCCTTCTAATTTAGTGATTGATTACGCCTTCAAATTATATTCAATAGTTTTCCACCAAACAATCATAAGGTTATATCTCTTCAAATTATCCTGTTATCTCTCATACAACTTATTTTTTAATTATTTATTGGAGTAAGGGTAAAGTTTTGAAAGAAAAAAATGCTTTACTGATTTGCTAAGGACTAATTTGGGTAAAACAATACTTAATATGGAAGGATGGAGTAATATTTAAGTGGCAAATAGAGCATTTTGAAGTTTTTGAGGGGAGGAAAATGAAAATAAACTTTTATTTGCTAAAACCACACTTGGGTGTCGGTGTATATAACCAGAAGTTATTGGGCTTACTTCGTTTGAGCAAAACAATTAATGCTGCTGTCTGTTACTGTGTTGCTTTCATTCTAATTCTAAGGTAAGGAGATTCATTCATGTTACAAATATACTACTTCTTCAAAAAAATTATGATTCTTATACCTCATGCTTCAACGTTCCTGCTTTTTTCATTTTTTTTAATTAAGATTTATGGATAAATTAATAGTGCAAACAGTTGACATGTAATCTCCTCATTTCTTTCACTTTAAGGTCTATTTTGTTTAGTTCATTTGAAATATAAATTTTTCCTTTTCCAAGCCCCTGTTTGGTCATATATTTTTTCAAATTTAATTTGAAATTTATTTTTAAATTTCATGTTTGGCCATAAATTTGACCCACATTTTGGCCAAAACTCAAATCACATATTTGAAATCTCAAATTTATCTAATAAGTTAAATTTGGGCCAAATTATGACCGCTGTAATTTTTTCAAATTCTCAATATTACCCCAAATTTTTTTATTTTATAAAAAAATTCACATTTATGAAGGTAAATTGCTAAAATATGCTATTACTTATTTGAATTTTCTGGAGATTGTTCGTATAATGTGGGATGATTATATTTGAGAATAGCTAGTTTGGATCATTTTTTATGGACCGATGGATCTTATAATATTATTGCAATTTAATGAATTGTAATAGCTAGTAATTGTGTTAGTTATTATTTATGTTCAATAATATGGTTTGTGATAATGATAATGAATATTATTGATGAAGGTTATATATATACAAGATAGCAAGTTTATTTGTATGGTACTGTTGGGTATTTTTATAGTTTTTAGAAGTTGTGGGTATAAATCAGCCCCCATGTTTTTTCAAATAAAAAATAAAATATGTTCTGAAATAATATTTCTAGATATATTTTTATCTTCAAATTAAATTTTAATTAAATCAAATTTTTCAAAATAAATTCGAGATATATGACCATATGCTAGCTAAGTTTATAGGAAAAAAAGGGGCTCTACTTTTTCTGCTTTGTCAGCTGGGTCTACTTTGGTTTCACACCATTCAACTCACTATCAACTTGGCATATGCAAGCTTAGTGAGCCGACATTAATTAATTAAATAAACTAGAATCTGTGACAAATGTATTCTGGCGTAAAGTTTATGATAAGAAAATTTTATTACAAAAAATAACACTTCTACTTTTTAAATAAATAATTATATCATTTTATAAAAAAAATGAGAATAACCGCATAGATTTTAAATGTATTCTAAAAATATTAAACAAGTAGAGTTTTGTACAAAAAAGTTAAATTGTTTACATTTTAATCAAAAGAAAATCCTCAAAACTCCATTCTTTTAGTTTGAATATAAATATAATCCTTTTCAGAAAAAGTTGCACGGTGGGTGGAATTAAGAAGTTGGTGAAGAAATTAGAAAAACTGACATGAGCACAAACCTTGGTATTTGGTATTACTTGCCTACGCCGATGTATTGATATTTTTCAAATACATCATAAATTCATCGAAATTTTGATAAATATTAAACTCAAAATTACAAAAATGTAGTAACAAATTAATGATGAGAATTGTTTAACCAAAATATGGAATTTCGATTAAAACTAAAAAATAAGAGAAAAATTGGGTTACTGATAATCAAGAGACCAAAAAATATGGAGTATTAGATTTTCGATAATAAAAATAAACAACAAAGAAAATTGTATTTCAATATGATCTCAATAGTCAATCGTGTCTTTACAGATGATGAGACTTTCTCCTTTTATAGTTGATTCTATATAAAGGAATGATACCTAAGCTTTAATGAGACAATTACGAGTAATAAATGTTATTAAATAAGACGTTACACAATCATTCATATAAAATACATTTTGTCTAACGTATTAGGTACTTTAATACTTGAATTTGGACTCCTTTTTGTTTTCAGATCTATATTTTAAATGCTTTTTAATCTATTGGCCTTAAATGTCTTGAATTGATACGAGATACGTGTCTAAACTCCTTTCTGTATCTTTTGTCATTAGAATTGCATCTCACTTCGCTCTAAACATGTATGAGACTCGTATCTCAATTGCGTCTCGTATCTAATTCTTCTCCTCGCGTCTTTCATTTAATTGTTGTCTGTTGACCCTTTGACTAATCCACGTAACATGTCACGTCATAAAAACTTTTTCCCAATATAGATAGTCCTCCCCCCCCCTCCCACCACTTTCCTTTTATTTATCAATTAAATAATTGAGAAGTGGAAGTGGTATTTTTGTCATAATCAATGCTGACGCCTTAATTGTCTTGCTCTTTAATGCTTCTTACACGTGTCATATTCTGATTTAGCTCTGTAACTCTACTTCCTTATTTCTAGGCTTCTTCAACCTTTCTTTTCACGAAGTTATAGTTCTCTTTAATACAGTCTTTTCATCATTATACCTCTTAATTCATCAGTTGCTTCCATATACCCTTTCGATTCCTTCTTCCTCATTTATCTTCTTCATCAAGTGATTTCTTGCTTCCTTTTACTTTTCCTTTGCAAAAATTCATTCAACAATGACATCTTCAAACCCCAACCCTAAAAAAGTTCCAATTCTTGACCAATTTCCCAATGCACCTACTCCGATTAGGCACAATAGAGACAAGCGGAGAAGGTTTTGAAATTTAAGATTCACACGCGGAGGTTCAACCGGTTATGCTTCTCCTTCTTCGAATCCGAGCGTCAAAGGTTCTTTCTCCAAAACACCTTCTTCTAAAGGTAAAGAGATTTTTGACCCTTCTCAAGAACCCTTAGTTGAAGATATTGTGCCAAATGATTTGTCTTTTGGGGGTGATAGAACGTCTCTTCAAAAACAAGTTGAAAAACTAGAAAAAATTGATGCTTACTCTTCTCTTATAACTGAGCTTTCAATCCCAACTATCAGGAAAGATTGTAATTGGAAAGAAAATCTTCTACTGTCAATTCCTGCTATAAATTAGATGATTTCTTCTTTTAGAAATATGTACTCTTTTGTTTATACCTATCCCTTTACTTGGGGATTAAAGCCTGCCGTAGACCCAGTTATCCTTGATTTCTGTCGTTTCTTCTACATTTGCTTAAATCAAGTTGGTCTTTTAATATGGAGGGCAGTGGCTTGTTTGAGATTTATATATGTAAAAGCCAAAATTGACTTTACTTTTGCTCATCTTATTCATTTATACCATCTCAACCTGATGCGTCATGGGTTCTTCACCTTAACTGCGAGGAGTAAGAAAGTTTTGGTAAACCTTAATGATGTCAATGACCGTGGATGGTATCTTCGTTACATTGCTGTTCGCATAATGGATTTGTTAAGTGAAACAAGCATTCCCTTCCCTGAGAAGTGGAACTTTGCACGTAATCTTCTATTTACTTTTCCATGTCTATTTTTAGAGATTTTGATATTCTCTTTAATCTCATCCATTGTTGGTTTTTTACAGCAACCATGGGAGATGTGGAGCCTATTCCCAACTTCCGTGGTTGGGTAGATTAAATTTTGAAAGTTGCTCCCAGAGAGGAAAGAACTTGGAAATCTATTTCATCTCTTCATGATCGGAAAGTGAAAACACATGGTATGTATGTTTTTATTTTAAATACATACGGTAAACCCAATTTTTTATAAAATTGAATTCGTTTCCCTTTTTTTTTATATCAGGGTTTGGCATGATAGGGATGGTGCCTGAGGTAGCTTTAGCTATGCACACTGCTGTCAACGCTTCTCTTGATTTGGACAAGACTAAAGCTTTGATAGTAGCAAAGAGAAAAGTATTGGCAGTTGATGCTGATAATGAGGAAGAAGGTGGTACCTCGCCGATATCTAGGCCAAGAGCAAGGAGACGTGTTATTGTGGAGAGTGGGATTGAAGATACTCATGCTCGTGCCTCCCCTACCGAGCTTGTTCTGATTGATGAAGATGTTGCACTAGAAGACCTTAGTGAATCTGTTCACTATCTCTCTGTTGGTGATTTCGAAGGTGGAGAGCCTGGTCCTATTCTAAATGAAGTTCCCTTATCTTCCTCAATTCCCATTTCTCCTATCTCTTTTATATCATCTCCAACCGTAAGTGTTTCTGATCCTATGTTGACTTTTTTTACTCCTTCACTTATGGTGAGTTCTTCCATTCCCGTGCCAATTTCAGCTCCCGTGTCTACTCCTTCTGTTTCTATTTTGACTCACTACCTCCTACCATTTTTACCTCTTATACTACTCCCCCTTTCACTGCCCCTTCCTCCTCTGTCGTGCATTTAAAAACTGGCCCGAGTAACAGAGGTATGGCTGTGAGAAAAGTCACACTTGAAGTACCCGATACTCATAGCCTTTTGAGGAAGACTGGTAGTGCTGATGTTTGGCTTGAGCCTTTAATCGGAGATGTAGAGGGGATTAAGATGCAAAGCCATAGTTGCTTGACTTTGATGAATGATATAGTTCATTCAACCTTGAAGGTAACTTCTTTTAATTTGGGCATTCGCTTTCTTGTTACTTTAGGTTCTTATTTTTGTGTCTTATATTTGTAGGCTAACCTAATTGGTACTGAGCTAATGGGAAGGGTTACTTCTTTGGAAAGAAAAGCTCGAGAGTCTACAAAAGCCATTGAAGAAGCTTAGCTTGAGGCTCAAAATTGGAAGGAGCAATATGAAGATGCTTTAATGAGCATTGATGAACTACGAGATGATAAAGACCATTTGGAACAATAAAATCGTACTCTATCCGCTGACTTAAGGATCTCCCAGGCCGCCTTAAGTCAGGTAAAAAAGGATAAAGATACTTTGAGTGAATCGTTGCCAAGGGCTAATGAAGAAATCAAGGGGCTTAAAGCACTTATGAAGAAAAAAGAAGAATATGCCAGAGAGCTAGAGCAGCGCTTGAATCAAACTCGGGTTGACTTGAAGATTTCCTCAGATAAAGTTTGCGCTTTGGAGAGTTCCAACACCACACTCAAGACTTCTCTTAATTCCCAACTAGCTAAGCAAGAGTTAATGAAAAACTCCTTTGCTATATGGGAAAAGGATTATGAACAGTTGGAGAAGGAATATAATTCTCTTGCACAGAATTTCAATTATAAGGTCAATTGGGCTTTTCTAAGATCGCGTCGTGATGCTTTATTGGAAGCTACTCAAGAAAATTTTAACCTACAATCTGAGTTAGCCAAAATCTTAGATGCGATTGAAAAGAATACCCAACATGTTGACACTCCTGAGCAACCAATTGATATTTCTTCTTCAGTGTGTGGAACTCCTGATGCAACCGAGCCGGTGGATTGTAAAGCTATTACTGGAGCAACTGAAATGGTGGCTCAAGTGACCGAGGGTGAATCATTTTCAACACAGCCTATGAGATTTGAGGTTCCCATGGCTACTTCTTCCCTTGATGATATTAATACCCCAAGCTTGGTTGAAACTGCTCCTATTGTAACTTCTGATGTTCCAACTCCTCCAGTAACCAGTTAGAAATGTTTCAATCTTTTTCGTTTTTTTAATATTTGGTGGTATAATCCTTTAGTTATTTTAAAGGATTTTTCTAGTGAAGTCCCCAGTTTCCATAATGGGGCATTTGTTTAAAGACAATTATATTTTAATGACTAAGTTTCTTTTTCCTTTAGTCTTTTATGTTTAGAGGTTTTTAATTAATACCTCTTTGGGTTCTATTCTTGCCCATTTTCATGTTTAGGACTTATAAAATAATTTAGCATTTTTACTTTTTAAAAATGCTTTATGATTCTTCTTACGGAATATCAACATGAGGTTTATAAAAAGAGGGCCCTTTTAATATATCGACCTTTAATGAAGAAGACATCTCAACTTCATAACGGTGTTATAATACGATGAAAGAAATAGGAAATACGTGTTTTTTGTATGAAACAACTTTGACAAGTTTTTATTCATGAACCTGAGCAAGCTTTCGAATGTTACATGCGTTATAGTACGTCTATAACCTCCTCGCAACTATTTTTCTTGTAACAGATTTCTTTATATGAAATATACAAGGTTTTTTTTATGGTAACTTGTTTTAGCACATAACCATAACCCTATCTTTATATATTTAAAAAGGGTTTGGAAGGTGTTTGCAACATTTGAAAAATATTTTATGTAAAGCAACATTGAAGAATATTTTATGCTAAGTGACTTCATTTTCCTCGCAACACTTGGCTATTTACAGTTGAAACTCGATACGTAGCTATTCGCAGCTGAATCTTGATACGTGGATATTTGTAGCTGAATTTTGGTCAACTTTTACTTGATAGCCGTATCTCTTTTTTCCCTGCACGATTGCTTGATACCCGTATCTGTTTTTCTGCACGAACTCGCATCTGTTTTTCTGCGAACCCGCATATGTTTTTTCTGCACGAAGCTATGTATAATGAGTACTCCCCAAGTGTTTGAGCGTTGAACAATGAATCCTTGAGCACTTGTTTAGTCCTCACATGTTGGTCTTTTTCCTGAAACAGAAATTATACGGGACTCGAAGGTACAATTTTAGATGAAGCCTGCTTACTCCGCATGTATTTCCATCAGATTGATATAACCCTAGGCTTAGAATTTAAGAATATTCTATTTTTCCATGCAGGTTGTGGCTCATCATTTGGCACGGGTTAAGGTTTTTACCTAGTATCTAAAATTGTTAGTAAAATTTTAATAATTTAAAAGAAAAGTAATTTAACATGAAGATACCTGACCATGTCCACTTCCTTAAAAGTAATATCTTTTTAAATGGAAAGCATTCCAATGTGAAGGTAGAATCTTGCCATCCATAGTCTCTAGCTCATACGCAACTTTTCCTACAACGTTACAGATTTTATATGGTCCTTCCCACGTTGGACTTAGCTTTCCTGAATTAGCAGCCTTCGTAGATTGAAACACCTTTTTGAACACAAAGTACCCAGTTTTGAAGAACCTGAAACGTGCTTTCCGGTTATAGTATCGTTCAATCACTTGTTTTTGAGCCGCCATCCTTATCAATGCTGCTTCTCTCCTTCCTTCAATCAAATCAAGATTAACCTGTAACTCTTCGTTGTTTGAGTCCTCCGTTGTTTGAGCATATCATATACTTGTTTCTCCTATTTCTACTGGAATCGGAGTTTCTTCACCATAAACCATCGAAAATGGTGTTTCGCCCATACTTATTTTTGTAGTTGTTCGATAAGGCCACAACACAGCTGGTAGAACTTCAGGCCAGTTGCCTTTTGAATCTTGCAACCTTTTCTTTAAATTGTTGATGCTTATCTTGTTTGTAGATTCCACGTGTCCATTACCCACCAGATGATATGACGTTGATGTTATTCTTTTGATTTGCCAACTTTGAAAGAATTCTGTAATTTGTGCTCCTATGAACTGCAGACCATTATCGCACACAATTTCCTTTGGTACCCCAAAGCGGCATATTATATTTCTCCAAAGAAAGTCTTTAACTTCTTTTTCTTGTACCTGTTTAAATGCCAATGCTTCTACCCATTTGGTGAAATAATCAGTAAGCACGGGTAGAAACTTTACCTGTCCTTTTGCTTGAGGTAATGGACCCACGATATCCATCCCCCATTTCATGAAGGGCCATGGTGCTATGACTGGGTGTAGTATTTCAGTTGGCCTATGCATATTGTTTCCATACCACTAACACTTATTACATTAGACACAAAGTCGTTTGCTTCCTCAACCATTTTAGGCCAATAATATACAGCCCGTATTAACGTTTTTACCAGTGACCTACCTCCCGCATAATTTCCATAATGTCCTTCATGTATTTCCCTCATTACGTACTCTGTCTATGAAGGTCCGAGACACCTTGCTAGAGGGCCTCCGAACATTTTTCGATAAAAATTTCCTTGATGTAAACAATAACGGCCAGCTTTCTTACGTAGTGCATGAGCCTTTGCTTTGTCATCAGGAACGGTTCCATACTTGCAAAAAAGCAATAATTTCATTCCTCCAATCCCATGTTAAATGATTAAAATTTATCTCATTCGTATCAGTTTCGAGAATGGACTGAAATAAGTGTATAATCGAAGCATTTGCATCGTTAGCTACATCTGTCACGGATGCAAAGGTTGGACAAAGAATCAGCTTCTGCATTTTCATCTCTTGGGATCCGCGTTACCTTCCAAGTTTCGAATTGTCTTACCAACTCTCGTACCTTCTCGAGGTATTCCTGCATTCTGGTTTCCCTGGCTACATAAGTCCCCAGTATTTGATTTACTACTAGCTGAGAATCACTTTTGATTATAATTTGCTTGATGTCGACTTCAAGTGCCAATTCCAAACCTATAATCACAGCTTCATATTCTGCTTCATTATTAGTTATAGGGTGGCATTATATAGCATGTCTAATTGTTTCACCCGTTGGCGGTATAAGAACAATTCCTAAGCATGCCCCCTTTACATTAGATGAACCATCAGTAAATAATGTCCAAATCCCCGGGTTTGCACCATTAAAAACTTGTAACTTTTTTTCTGCCTCTAAATGCACCCATTGACTAAAATCATCTACGAAATCTGCAAGTACTTGGGATTTGATAGCAGTTCTAGGTTGATAAATTATTTCATATTAACTTAATTCTATAGCCCATTTTGCTAATCTACTTGACAGTTCATGTTTATGTAAAATTGTGACGACCCAAAGGGTCATCACTTATTTAATTAATCATTTTGAGCTTCGAGGCCTTGAAAACCTCATTCTATGTTGCCTCGATTTACGTGCACGATCCGAGCATGTAGCCGGAAAGATTTTGTGATAGAAAGTATGAATTCTATGAGAAATTTGGATAAAAATGATATTAATATTGATATGGTTGACTTCGGTCAACATTTTTAGTAAACGGATCCGGACCCGAGATTTGATGGTCCCGAGAGGTCCGTAGGAAAACATGGGACTTGGACATGCGTCCGGAGTCGAATTCCGAGGCCTAGAGCCCAAGTTATGAATTTTTATGTGAAATTGTTTTTGATGCAATTATTAAAGGAAATAAATTAATTGACCTTGGTATCGGGCTCGTATTTTGGTTCCGACGCCCGGTACAAGTCTTAAATATTATATATGTGATTTATGTAAAGTTTGGTGACATTTGGATGTCGTTTGAGATGTTTTGGACCTTGAGTCCCAAGTTTGAAAGTTTTGAAAACTAAAGGCATGAAAATCATGCATTTGAGGCTTGATTTGATGAAAACGAGGTGATATTGGCGATGTGATCGCACGAACAAGTTCATAATGTGTTTTTGAGGTTATGTGCATATTTGGTTTGGAGCCCGAGGGCTCGGGTGAACTTTGGATAGGCCACGAGATCAATTTTTCATGTTAGAAGTTGCTGTCTGCAACTGGTCTGCAGAGTTCGCAAATGCGAACAATAGTTCGCAAATGCGAACTCCCCACTATTCTGTAGAGTTCGCAAATGCGAACAATAGTTAGCAAATTCGAACTCCCCCCTATTGTGCGAGTTCGCAAATGCGAACAATAGTTCGCAAATGCGAACTTGACCCTATTGTGCTTGTGTTCGCAAATGCGAGCTATAGTTCGCAAATGCGAACTGGCCACTATTCTGCCTGGGTTCGCAAATGCGAACAATAGTTCGCAAATGCGAACCTCCCCATATTTAGCTTGTGTTCGCAATTGCGAACAATAGTTCGCAAATGCGAACTTCCCAGTTTTGCCTTGGCTTCGCAAATGCGAAGAAAAGTTCGCAAATGCGAACTTCCCACCCTTAGCTTATTTTTCAAACTCCGGAAATTGGTCGGGGTTCGCAATTGCGAACCCATGTTCGCAATTGCGAACCCATGTTCGGAAAAACACGAATTTCAATCATTTCTTCACATTTTACAAAACCAAAACACCCATTTGCGATTCTTCAAGGATTTCTTCTTCATCAAAACGATTGTAAGTCACTTTTTACTTAATTCTTTCAATTCCTAACATCATTAAACATGTTTTTCATAAGAAATCAAAGATTTTCATGGTAAAATTCTTGTTTTTGTTAGAAAATAGGGTTTTTCATAAGTTGGGGAATTAGACCTCGAATTGAGGTCCGATTTGGAATCAAATTATATATATGAACTCGTGGGGGAATGGGTAACCGGATTTTGGTCCTAACCCCGAATTCCGACCATGTGGGCCCGGGGTGGAAATTTGCTATTCATGGCAGAATGTTGTAAAAGTGGTATTTGGTATTAAGAATTAGTTTGTTGAGTAAGAATTGATGTTATTAAATCAATTGTGTATAGATACGGTTGGATTGGAGCCAAATTGAAAGAAAAGACATTTCCACGGAGTGAATTGTTCATAAGCATTCGAGGTAAGTGTTTGTTCTATCCTAGCTTGAGGGAATAGGATTATGTGTTATGTGTTATGTGATCGAGTGCGGTGTATGGGCTGTGGTGACGAGCATCCATACACCGGCGTCTAGTATGACCGTGAGTCGTTGGAAAATAATTATTTTGAGATATATTACAGATGAATTGTTATTGTTCTCCCTTGTTGGGACTTGTTGTGAAGATTATTATTGATTGCCCTTGATGGGACGGTTTATGAATTACTGTTTCTTTCTTTGCCCTTAACCGTGATTGTTATTTGGGTGAGGAAGAGTGATAATGCACGAAGGGTGATGCCGTGCCATGTTTATTTATTTATGCACGAAGGTTAATGCCGTGCCATGTTTATTTATTGATTATGCACGAAGGATCATGCCGTGCCCTTGTTATTGAACCATGTACGAAGGATCATGCCGTACTATGGATGTGAGGATGAGAGTAAAAGCACGAAGGGTGATGCCGTGTACTTTATTTGTTTATTTGGTGAGGATGAGAGTAAAAGCACGAAGGGTGATACCGTGCAACTGTTTGCTATTTCTTGAATTGATATTACTTGTTTTTCCATTATATTTTATTTGGGTGATGTCGTGCAACTATTTGCCATTCCTTGACTTGATATTACTTGTGTTTCCATTATTCCTTGTTTTCCTTGTGAACTTATTTGATTGTTATTTGGGTGAGGAAGAGTGATAATGCACGAAGGGTGATGCCGTGCCATGTTTATTTATTTATGCACGAAGGTTAATGCCGTGCCATGTTTATTTATTGATTATGCACGAAGGATCATGCCGTGCCCCGTTATTGAACCATGTACGAAGGATCATGCCGTACTATGGATGTGAGGATGAGAGTAAAAGCACGAAGGGTGATGCCGTGTACTTTATTTGTTTATTTGGTGAGGATGAGAGTAAAAGCACGAAGGGTGATGCCGTGCAACTGTTTGCTATTTCTTGAATTGATATTACTTGTGTTTACATTATGCTTTGTTTTTCCTTGTGAAATTATTAACTGTGGTTAATTGTTGAATTCTTTAAGATATTCCTTATTGTGTTAATACTTGATTATTTCTTGTTATTTTGTGGTACACATATATATATTGAATTGCACAGGTTTATGTGGGTGTCTGGTCCTAGGCTTGTCACTACTTCGCCGGGATAGGCCAGGCACTTACCAGCACATGGGGTCGGTTGTGCTGATGCTACACTTCTGTGCGTTTTTGCACGGGTCCAGGTTACGATCAGGAGCAGCAGCAGCAGTAAATAGATTGCGTGGGAGTTGATCACATTTGAGACCGAGGTAGCTTGCAGACGTCCGCAGGCCCGGCGTCTCTTTCTTTATTTATGTTAATAGCTGTAGTCTCATTGTTCCGAGATAAACAGAATCATGTTATATTTCCTTCAGACTTTTATGTGTAGTATTCCATAGTAGTTCGTGAGTTGGTGACTCCACGTCTTGGGTAGAGAATTTTAGTATGATTTTCATATTGTAATTAGTTACTTCTATTTCGATAAAGTATTCCGCATTTATTTAATTGAAATTGTGTTAAAAACAGGATAGTATGAATACAGTGGCTTGCCTAGCTACCACGAGTAGGCGCCATCACGATCCCGATGTTGGGGGAAAATCCGGGTCGTGACAAGTTGGTATCAGAGCTCTAGGTTACATAGGTCTCACCACTCACGAACAAGTTTAGTGGAGTTTGAGAGGTAGGTATGGAGACGTCTGTACTTGTCCTCCAGAGTCTATTGAGTTAGGAAAAGTCTCTCATTTGTTCTTTCTTATCGTGCGAATTCATTCTTCAAATGTTAAATTGAATTTCTACTCTTGTCTTCCCACGAATGGCGAAGTCACGTACCGCTTCTTCAGCCGAACAATGGCACGGGCTGGTGATAGATCAACTATGCCTTCAAAAGTTTTACGGAGGTCGGATAGGTTTCACCAAACTCTTCCCTACCACCTTCAGCGGTGCATCTTTTGAGAACCCACGGGATCGTGCTTGACCGCTGTTATGAGGAATTACAGAACGTGGGAATAGACGAATGCGAGGGGGTTCATTTTACTGTGCTACAGAGGGCAAACAGAAGTAGTGGGAAGATAATGTATTTACCACACCAGTTATGGTCCCAACGGAAGATGCAATTATATCAGGAGATCATCCAATAAATCGTGTTGGGTTTCAACGGACCTAGACGTCCGGTTGATGTGTTGGAGTTGTGAAGGACAAATATGGTGAGTTATTGGAATGTATATATATGGCATGGAAAGGTCCTCCAAATAATTTATACATATTTAAGGTTGGTTCTTTTCATGGGGGTAAGAATCGCCCCCAAGAGAATGACGAAGAGTATATAAGTAAATGGGGTAGCTCAGCGGTGTTAAGCCAACATAGCAAAAGAGGAAATTGGCCGTCGATGTTTGTGACAAGCCTACGAAGAGGGCAAACCGGCCAATGCAACGCTATCTACTAAACTCTATTTTAAGAAAATGTTCTGAAGACGTCACCCCCGAGATTCTCTGCAATATGTAGTATGTGCGATCTGAATGGTTGTACCAGGTCACAATGACTGTGTCCGAATTTATATTGCCATGAGCAATAAGTTAACTGATCCTTAAAGGAATTGTTGTGAATGTGGAATATTGGAGAAAATACAATTTTAGGAAAGCACTCAGGCTACACGCTCCATTGCAGTTAATAATTATCCTACATGGCCAGCCAGATGTAGAGGTTATGATGTTAGAGGTGGAGGTGAAAATCCTAGAGGTGGAGACCCAACCATTGATATAATTTTTATGATATGAGGGAGGTCACTACACCAAATGTGGTCATCACACGTATAATTCGGATTGTTATAGACAGAATAATTTTCCCTTAATTTGATTTGGTTTTTGAAAGAAAATTTAGGCGAGTCCTTTTAACATGCTCCATTCATGAGCGAGCATCGTAATCATCAAATCTACTTAGGGAAATACTTGCGTTGAGATATTACATGAGGATAGACATCCCTATTATTAGGTGTTAGTCACTAAAATATCCATGAGGCTTAGAGTGACTTTATATTACTTATTACAGTGGGTTTTGATATAATTTTTGGGATAACTAATTTTAATCGTTAATTGTGCTCCCTATCAGTATGAGGGCTTATTTTATGTCGTGATTATCTTTGACGGACAATTATTGAAAGGAAGAAAGAAAGGAAATGAAAAATTTCAGATGATATGATGTG
>JASVEL010008785.1:0-108525 GCA_032618575.1 Nicotiana noctiflora | reverse complement strand
TCAAAATAGTTGATGACAAATCTGTCATAACGCAAGTCCAAGAATTGCAATTTATTGTTCATGACCTCCTGAAGGTATAAACCGAGTTAATATTTTTATTTAAGATGTTGATTATTTTGCTAATTATAAATTTATGGTTGAAGGTATGGTCATAAATGAAACATTTCAAGTTGCGGCATTTAGTGAAAAGCTGCCTCAACTGTGGAAGGACTTTAAGAATTACTTGAAATATAAACGCAACGAGATGATGCTTGAAGAACTTATTGTTCTTCTACGAATTGAATAGGACAACAAGGCTGCAGAAATTAAGTCCTGTGGTAACTCAACAATAATGGGAGCAAATATTGTTGAGGAAGCATCTACAAGCAATACAAAGATAAGAAGCCGTCTGGTCCAAAGAATTACCGAGCAAGAATAAGTTCAAAGGTAATTGCCAAAAATATGAAAAGATTGGACATAAAGTTGTGGAATGTCGTGCACCGAAGAAAGGAAAGAAGAAGAGTCAAGAAAACAGGGTTGAAAAGAATGATGAAATTAAGTAGTTTTGTGCCATGCTATCTGAATGTAGCTTGGTAGGAAATTCCAAGGAGTGGTGGATTGATTCTTGAGCCACTCGCCATGTTTGTGCTAACAAAGAGTTATATGCCTCTTGTGTTCCCATAGGGCCCGACGAGACTATATTTATGGGAAACTCTACAGATACAAAACTTGAAGGAGTTGGGAAGATATCTTTGAAGATGACTTCGGGCAAAGTTGTGACTCTAAACAATGTTCTACATGTTCCTGAAATTTGTAAAAATTTTGTCTCTGCTGGACTTCTTATCAAGAATGGATTTAAGTGTGTGTTTGCTTCTGAAATGGTTGTAATAAGTAAGAATGATGTGTATGTAGGAAAAAATTTACCTAACTGTGGGCTTTTTCAAGTTGAATGTAATAACTATTGATATCAATAAAGTTCAAGCTTCTTATTACTTACTCGAGTCAAATAATTTATGGCATGCACGTTTAGGTCACGTCAACTTCAAAACTATAAGGAAAATGATTAACTTGGAAGTATTTTCTAAATTTGAATGCAATAATTTGAAATATAAAATATGTGTGAAATCTAAGTGTGTTAAACATCCTTATAAGTTAGTTGAAAGGAATCAAATCCTTTAGACTTAAGTCACGCAAATATTTATGACATGAAGTTATTACCATATTGCAGTAGAAAAAAATATTTCATAACTTTATACGACAGTAGTGGGATTTTACTAGGTTGTTATTGTAGTTTTTGTTAACGATAGTACTAGATATTCTTATATTTATTTACGTAATAGTAAAGATGAATCAATTGAGGCATTCAAGCAATACAAAATTAAATTTGGAAGCAACTAAACAAAAAGATCAAAATGATAAGAAGTGACAGAGATGGCGAATATGAATCTCCTTTTGAAGAAATATATTTAGAATATGACATTATTCACCAAACAACCACCTCTTGCTCATCGCAATCTAAAGAAATTGCGAAAAGAAGAATAAAACATTAAAGGAGATGATGAATGCCTTGTTGATAAATTCGAATTTACCCTAGAAATGGGGGGGGGGGGGGAGCTATTCTTACAACTAATCAAATACTTAATCGAATTCCCCATAGCAAAACACAATACATTCCATATGGAAAATGGAAAAGTAGGAAACCCAACTTAAAATTTTTTTACCGTGAGAGGGTGTTTGGCTAAAGTGCAAGTTCCTAAACTCAAAAGAGTGAAGATTGGACCGAAAATGGTTGATTGCGTTTTCATAGGATATGTAAGAAATAGTAAGGCATATCGTTTTCTAGTTCATAAATCAGAAAATCCTGACATTAATATTAATACAGTAATAGAATCTGACAATGCTGAATTCTTTGAGAATATTTATACATATAAAATGAATGTGAGTCGTCTATTAAAAATTCTAAACGACCTCGAGAAGAAGAAAAGGAAAGTACTTTAATGAGGAAAATCCAAGATGTAGTAAACGTCAAAGGCCAACTACTTCCTTTGGACTAGACTTTCTAACATTTTTGTTAGAAATTGAGCCTCAAACGTTTAAATAAGCAATGTCTTCTTCGGAGGCACAATCTTGGAAAGACGCAGTCTATAGTGAGATAGAATCCATATTAAATAATCATACTTAAGAATTAGTTGATCTTCCTTCAGGAAATAAACCTTTGGGTTCTAAGTGGATTTTCAAAAGGAAAATAAAAGTCAATTGTACTATTGAAAATATATGGCAAGATTAGTTGTCAAAGGGTTTAGACAATGAGAAGGTCTTAATTTTTTTTATACATACTCAATTTAATGAGGATTATATCTATTCAGGTATTAATAGCGTTAGCCGTCGTATATGGTCTTGAAATCCATCAGATGGATGTGAAGAAAACCTTCTTAAATGGATATTAGGAGGAGAAAATTTATATGGAACAACCTGAAGGGTTCATGGTTCCCGAAAAATAAAAGAAGGTGTGCTGACTTGTTAATTCACTTTACGGATTGAATCAAGCACCCAAACAATGGCATGTGAAACTTGACCAAACAATGTTGGCAAATGAATTTAAGATTAATGAGTGTGATTAATGTTTTTACATTAAAACACTCCAAATCATACAATCATTGTATATTTATATGTTGATGATATGTTAATAATGAGCAAAGACATTGCGGATATAAATTCTACTAAGCGTATACTTGCTAGCAAGTTTGAAATTAAGGACTTAGGAGTCATTGATTTAATTCCAGGAATTAAAATGCATAGGAATCATCAAGGATTGGCATTGTATTAATCTCATTACGCTAAAATGGTACTAGAAAAATTCAAGTATTTGGATTTCAAAATCGCAAAGACCCCGAAGATGTAAATGCGGCTATTACAAAGAATCTAGGTCAAAGCAAATCTCAATTGGATTATGCTGGAGTGTTGGAATGTTTAATGTATATCATGAGTTGTACATGACCTGATATAGCGTGCGTAGTAAGTAAACTGGGTCGTTACACAAGTAATCCCGACCATACTCATTAGATGACAATGAAACGAGTTTTAGGGTATCTAAAACATACACTAGATTTTGCTTTGCATTACAGTAAGTATCTTGCGGTAATTGAAGGATATAGTGATGCAAATTGGACCACTAGGTTATCAGAAACAAAGTCCACAAATGAATATATTTTACAATTGGCTGAGGATCAGTTCCTTAGAAATCATCCAAACAAACATGCATTACTTTCTCTACAATAGAGTCTAAGTTTATAGCTTTAGATAAGGCCAAAGTAGAAGTTAAATGGCTCCAGAATTTCTTGGAAGATATTCCATTTTGGCCCAAACCAGTGGATCCTATATTCATACATTGCGATAGTAAGCGGCAATAGGAAGAGCTAGAAGCATTATGTATAATGAAAAATCTTGTCACATATGACAAAGACATAATACCGTTAGACAACTATTCTCTAGTGAAATTATCTAGTTGACTACGTAAAGTCAAAAGATAATATGTCAGATCTACTTACAAAAGGCATAAATAGAGAGGCAACTGATAAATCATTAAAGGGAATGAGACTATGGCCAAGGACAAGTCATTGTGGAGGTAAATCTACCTAAAAGACAGGAGATCCCAAGATCTAGGTTCAAGGAGATAAAACAAAGTCATAAATAATTGTTCAACATTGTCAAATAAAATTTTGGTCTATTCTCATGATGAGATAATATTCAGTACCAGGGATAAAGCGTTAAGACTTTTTAATGATTTTTAAGTTTAATACGGAGTATATCAAATAGTGTATCTATGGGATGTTGTCGTTTATGAATCACCTATATAAGTGTGAAGTGTAAGACGCTTCAAGGAAAATTCTGTAAGGTCAGTTCTCTACGCACTTATGAACCAGGCAGTGTTTATGGAAAACGAACACAACAATGAAAATGCAGTTAAAGGTTGATTGTATGACTTATGGCTGTCTAGGTATACACTAAAGTTCAACAGTTCAAAGATATTAAATTTATCGATTGACCGAGTGTATCCGACATAAGTTCACTATGAAAGTTCAAAGGAAAACCTATTTATCCAGATGCAACTAATACTTGCTTGTAAATCACATAGTTTTTCATGCATGTATATTTTTAGATAGCCATTCCTCATTCATATGGGGGAATTTTTGGATTTTATATAATAAGAGGCGTGAATGGAAAATAGAGAGAAGATTTGGAGGGAAAAAAATTGAACTGTTTCATTTACTAATGCACTTTGTCCCTTATCGGGAAAAGGAAAGAAATTTTTTGTGCTTATATAGAGAAATACATTTTCTATCTTTAAAAAAGTTGAGAAGAAGAAGAGCCTCGTGCTGTCGTCGTCGCACGCTCGGGTCGACTTCAGTCAATTGATATGATTGATTCGCGACCAAATAGAGAAGTTTTCTGCCAAAACAGTACCTCATGTGAACATGTACTTTCACACCTATTCAACCCAGGATGTTTGGCAATAAATTTAGAGGTTTGGTCTCACTTTCAGACCACCAAAATTTGCATATTCTCCCTCTCTTTTCTATATTTCTGCATTATTTTTCAAAAGCAAAACAAAAGCATCTGTGTGGTTTACTGCCGTTTGTTGAGTTTTATAATTTTCATTGGCAGTATTACAAAATAGTTGTTCTGTTCTATCTCGAGAGGAAAATCCAATAACTTTGGGCAACAGTGAGGGAATTAAATTCCTTAAGGAAACACAATTTTCTATTGGGCTCGGAACGTTATTCATCTGATTTTGTTTCTTTCTGGTTTCGTTTTATTTTGCAGAAATTATATTTTCGAATACAAATACTAACAACCAGTCACTAGCACCAACTAACTCCATCATCAATAACAATAACACAACCAAGCCACCGTGACACAACCGCGTATAATCAGTTAGTTATATTCATCCACCAATGTCACCACACGTTTACACAACCATCATAATTATTAGGTTTCGTGAATGAGTGTGAATGATACCTTTTAATTGCACCACTTCATATCAGTCTTTCATTTTCTATAAATTTAGAGGTCTAGCCTCAATAATCATACACAGAAAAATCTGAAAATTTCGCCACTCTTCTCTACATTGTTACAATGTTTTTTCCAAAACAAATATATACATGTCAAGTGTGATTTGCTCTGTTTGTTGAGTACGCTGAAGTTTTATAATTTTTATTGTTAGTATTACTAAATAGTTTTTCTGTATCCTGTGAGGAAGTACTCCATAATCTTAGGCTATAGTGAGGGAATTAAATTTATTAAAGATACACAAATAACTTGTGGGCTCAAAAATTATTTTATGTTTTGCTTTATTGAACTAATATTTCTTTATTTCTCTGATTGTCTGGTTAGATACACAGATTACTAATAATAATTAGTTATCACCATCAACCAACCAACACGTTATAACTATCATGATCGACTACAACCACCATTAATTGCTACTCTTGCTAGCTTTAGAGCGTGCTTCATTAAACAATTTGCAACACCGTTAATTAAGATCCTTTTTTTTTGTGTGCATAAATTAAGATTCACTTTAATATTTAATAGACGATGACAATAACAATAAAATAAGTCAGTGATATTTCACATGTGGGGTTTAGCGATGGTAAGATATATGCAGCTTACACCTAACATGGATGGGTAGAAAGATTGTTTCCGATAGACCCCCAACTGGAGAACAGATGAAAAAAATAATGGCAACAAGTAGGAACTAACAACAAAATTAAAATAAGATTGAAGCCAAGAAAGTAGTTAGCCTCTAGGTAGTAATAACAATCTAAGAAAAAAAGGATATCACACTAACATTAATGCTAGTGAACTGAGTAAGACAAAGAGAAACACTCGATTACCTACTAGTCTTCTACCCTAATATTCAACCTCCACACCCTCTTATCTAGGACCGTGTATTCAGTCAGCTCCAGTTGCGCTATTTTCCGTCTAATCATCTCTCTTCAAGACTTCTTAGGCCTACCTCTACTCTTCTTGATACCCACCAAGACTAACCTCTCGTAGTTTCTAACGGGGCTTCAATGTTTCTCCTCTTAACATGTCAAAACCATCTCAGTCGCGCCTCTCGCATCTTATCATCCACAGTGGCCACTCCTACTTTATCCCGAGGAATCTTATCTAACCTGATATGCTCACACATCCACTTTAACATCATCATTTCAACTACTTTTATCTTTTGGACATGAGGGTTCTTGACAAGACAACACTTTGATATGACATAATTAGTCTAACTACTGCCTTCTAGAATTTACCTTTAACTCTCAGCAGCACATTTTTATCATACAAGACACCAAAAATATGTTTCCACTTCATCCATTCTACTCCGATACGATGCGCGGCATCCTCATCGATCTCCATGTTACCTTGTATTATAGATCCAAGGTACTTGAAACTTTCTCTTATGGGGATGACCTGTGTATCAAGCCACACACATATGTCTGCTTTCTGGTTAATTTGCTGAAATTGAACTCCAAGTACTTTGTTTTCATGCTCATATTAAAATCTTTAGACTTAAGAGTTTGTCTCCAAATCTTCCGTCTGTCGGCAACACTTAATTTATATTTCTTTGTTTATTATATGTATTAATTTTGAATAAAATAAATTCTATATTCAAAGACTAAGAAAGCAAATATTTTTTTGTATTCTATATTTCTCTTCTTTAGAAGAGAAAGAGTTTCGACATGTGTGTTTCATGTCATTTCTAAAAAGATAGAGGGTATATTAGTAATTTTGTGTAATTTACCTAACTAGAAGCTTCCGCCATTCCCATTGTTTATCTTCTCTTTTCTTGAGCCTAACAACTTCTCTATCTTAGTCCGACACTCGTGACTGATCTGGTTGATAAGCCTAATTAAGAAGATGAAACTCTCGCCGTAAATTATTGCTAATTTCTTTCGTCTTTGCCTCAATAATAGCAACGAGATTCGAATCTTCTTCCATCTTCAGAAAAGTTTCAATTTTTAGCTCAGGTTATCTTCTTCAGTTTGATTCTCAATTATTTTTCTTTTATTATCAATTTCTCATTCCGGATCTTTGCTCAGCACAGGATTTTGTTGCTAAAACAACTTGGTATATTATTAAGATTTTGATTAATTTTTCTATTTGCCTATATCTAGGGATGCCCCAGATGGAAAAGATTAAGCAAAGTCGAAAATCGCGAATGCCGTTCTCTCGGTGTCTAAACCAGTCTTTATCCTTTCAAGGCTACTCTTTTTTTTTTTTTTTGTTGGATTTCAAGGTTACTCTTTCTTTCTCCTTTTCTATACATATTTTGTGAATAACGCCTTCTTATTTACTGTTTATCAAGTAAATCTTAAATGTATATTCCTCTATGTTGATTTGTCATGCACATGAGTACATATTTCTATTTTATTTTTTTAATACACGATGTTGTTTATGCAATTTAATGTATTCGGTACTGTGTGGATACTTTCTTGAATTTTTGGGAGTTGGCAAGATTGAACTTATGCAAAAATGATTGTTAATGATTTTAGAAATTTTTTTCCAAACGCCGTAACAGTTTTGAGTAGAGAAGGAGATTGTATGACCTCGGAGAAAGCATTTAACAATAATGCAGAATAGCTATCCTTAACAATATAAATGTGCCGCAACATTAGAACTCTGTGTGGGGTTTCCATTGCACCATTCGTCCATGTCAATAAGCTTTAGCCTCTTTGCTTTGCTGTTCGAGTAATTTGGTGTGCAATAAAGGTATGCGCTGCTAATTGCTTTTTACTATTATTTTCATATGTTGGTATATTTGTGCTTCGGCCAACAACCACATTTAATTTCTTATGCATCCCTGGTCCTTTCTATCCTCCGGAAGTAAGAGAGAAAATAGAGATTCATCAACGAATGTTGACACTTTTAGTGCCTATAGTCACCACAGGATGAGAGATCTAACTACAGAGAGAGACTTGAGGAATTTTGGTTGTAATTATTTGGTATTTAGCCTTTCATTTCTTCTTCACGAATGAAAGAAACCGATGTTCACGAATTAATTTAAAGTGGAAACTGAAAATTTAGATCCAGTATAAAGACTTTCAGATACTTAAAAGATATTCTTTGTCCTCTTTGTTCTCGAAGAAGCTCCTTGCAGTTAACTATATACAACCTTGTCTGATTTGCTAAATTTTTATGACTTACTTTTACAATCGCTAAAGGAATCAATAGTTTATTGTTTGTTTAGACTTTAGATATCATCTAATGTCTTTGTTTGAAGCCAAGAATTACATCAACCAGGTACGGAGATATATATATGCATCAATTCGGTAAATAATGATGCCTAATGATGTACCTTTATTTTTTTGTCCAGTTTTTTGTGAAGGACACTTCAAAGAGACTCCCTTCAGAGTTGGACCATCCTTGGATAATTGAGAATGCTTATCCGAATGGAGCCTGCTGAAAGTGACATCTCCGCATCTGCTTTCGCTTCGAGTAATTCAACCAATACTTCAATTTCTTTTTTGTAAACCCCTCCCTGAAATTCTTTTATCGTCTACAGCATATAACAATGCAGGAAAAGTTTCTCTTTGGTGAAGGTTAACAAACTCCTGTAGCTCTCAACTACTTCAGCTACTATCTTGGTCGAACTTTTCAGCTACCAACAAGAAAATCAATAAAGAACGACATCGAGATTTACTTTCTAAGAGAAAAAAAGAGAGTATGAAGTCATACATCAGGAAAATTTTGTAACCAAAGCAATGAGAAACTCATTAAGTAAAGCAAAATTTTGAGTCATAGCATGTTCTCTAAAAAATTTTAGGGGTCTCAATTGGCTAACTTCATATAGCATTATCCATAAAGAGTTACTAGCAAAATATCGATATCATATGTAATTTACTATGAATTATTCATAATACAATTAGTTTTTGCAAAATACTGAGTAATAAACGTAATGTACGTTGAGAATAGTGTTAAATAAAAGTAAAATGTTTAAAACCCATTGATGTTTAAAGCATGCTTGCCTTTTAAAATGCTAATGTGTCATTCTCCAGCAGTTGCTCTTTTACCTTTGAAGATAGTTCTGCTATTGTTTAGAATGTGGTTGGAGAAAATTTTTTCTACTATTTTTGGATGCAATTGAAGACATTTCTTCTGCTGCTTCTTTGATGTTATTAGACATACTTTTATTGTTGTGGTGATATGTGGTTGGAGCCACTTGCAGTTGTTTCTGGATGCGATTGAATTCATTTTTGCTACTGCTTATTAGATAATTTAAGATAATTTTAAAGCTATTTTAGGACGGTGTTGAAGTCACCTTTTCCATGCTGTGATATTAGGTTAGTTCACCTATTTATTATCTTTCTATGGTACTCTCAAATTATTCTCATATTAATCTAATAACTCATTCTTCGTGGTTTTATTAACACGTCAATGCCCCTTGTAAATTGAATATTGAGATGCCAAGAAATACAGAACATGTATAGGAGACTCTCACTGTCTATGACTATTTCACATAGGTCATTTCTAAAAGTTAACAAACAATGCGTTTTTTCGAAGTGATAGCTTGACTATTATGCATCCATGTAATCCAATCTGCCGTAGTGTCTGCTAAAGCGTGTAAATGTTCAGTGATGTAAGGTTTAATTTCAACTTACTTTTGGTGTTCTTCTAAATTTTGGAACTTTTAGAGTAGTTTTAGCATGTGAAATACACTTTTTAACTAATCTTCTATTTTTTCCTTTACTTGTCATGTAACAATATTGAGAATATGACTACTTATGCACTTGAGATTAGAGTTACAACTTTTAACTCTTGCTTTCTTATCACGTCTTTTGTGGAGTGAATATATAATTTTTATTTTAGTAGAAAATGGTGATTTGAATCATAAAATAATATGGATTTCTTGAAAAATAGTTATACTGTTGATTTTAATGGTGTCAAGAGACCTGTAAAATATAATTAAGGGCTGCCAATTCTATTCTTTAACCATAGTCTACCATAGAAAAAGAAGAATCTTCTGAGAGAGGTGTTGATATTGATGCGCACACATGGGGTGGGGGGGTGTTTGAGCACGAGTACGTGTATTGGTGTAAATTGATTTTGCATTACTCTGTTCTCACTATTAGAAGCAAAAAAAAAAAGATATTTGTTCGTCCTTCTTCAAGATCCATCATGTTTATTTTTCTTTTGTTAACGTTAGAGGGCACTTCTGGTATCCTTGCACCCTTTATTCTATTCTATTTATATATCCCTTTTTAGGTAGTGGGTGCGGACTTGGCTGTTACGTTGCACATACCTCATCATCTTTTGAATGATTTTCTAAATCAATAATAGTCCTTTGTCCCCGTTTTCTTTCTTCATTTACCAGGTAAGATAAATTAGTCCCCTTATATTGGTTATTGACATTTGTTCATGACTTCCTGCTTCTACAGGTGCCATTGCATTTTATCATGGACCGCGAAGAAGATTAATTACAACATTATAAATGTATCACTTTTGTCATATGTAAATAGTATCCATTGATTTATTGAATATCTCGCCTTGCAACACAACATTCAAGGTGGCTATTTTTTGTTCCTCTATATATGTAAATAAATAATATCCAATAGTTAATATGCATTGTCCTCTTTATCCAATTTGATAGTCATTTAGTTGCATCAATTCTTATTATATGCAATTTTATATCAAAACAGATTTAATCAAAAATAAAAGTTTCAGCCTTTATATTGTTGGGCCTGTGCTGGCACAGGCCATCGTTGTCTAGTTCAAATTTATAGATGATAGTAATATTATTGCATTCTGACATCTTATTCTTAAAAAGAAAAAATCGAAAAAACAAACGGGGCCAAAGGTGGAAACTTCCTCAGCTAATAAAAAAGGTATGAAGGTAGAGGACAGTGTGTGTGATGCAAGTTGTAACCATATGAGAAAGGGATAAAGTGATATGTCGGTGTCTTTTGTTTCTTTTTCCAAATTGTCTACTCTTTTTGTGCATCCCCATTTTCTCGCTTTGAAATTATGTACAAATTTTTCAATCAAAGGGTTAAAACTGGCCCATTTGAATAATTGAGTTTTGTTGAGCTCCAGCATTCATTTTACCCAAAGACAAATCCGTCATATTTAAATAAATGATAATCCTTCTTAGTTTCCTAACTAGAGCAGATAAAAGCTTTCCTATTTGAACTATTCTCTCCGGTTAAAAAGTAATTTTTGACCTTTTTTTCTTGTGGTTTAAAATAAGTAATTTTTTTAAATTTCAAGAATAAATTAATTATTTTTTCCTACATTGTTCTTGAAGTAAATAATATTAGAATATGTGTTAGGAGTATTTATGTGACTTTGGCATTCCTATATGACAAATATGGTCATTTTGGAGGGTTCAACAACCCCGAAAGCAAAATCTGCAGTGGGGAAAACCGGTTGAAATGGGAAGAGCATAGGAATATTGCTTTTATGAGCTTATTGCAAAAGTAGTTAGTAGAAACCATTCACAAATATATTCAAAAGTTTGGGAAGCTGATTCAGAAGTATTGTTGAGTTTAGAAAGTTGCAATTGATAGTAAATATTAATATGGTCAATTTCATTGCTAACTAATGCTAAAAGGTGAATTTCTTAATCTGTGTGAAAATATCCAAAAAATTACTTATTTTGGATCGAAAGAAGTATTTTATTTGCGGATAAAAACTAAAAAAAAAAAGGCATAATCTAATGATAAAAATATACAATTGGAAATGGAGCACCATAAATACGGATTCAATAGTTTCTTGATTATTATTACTCAATTTTCTATTCTTTTCTCTTAGTCTTATATAATGTGTGAAAACAAGGACCAATAACCAACAGAGGGAGTCAAATGACAAATTAAAAAGGGTCATTTTATATTTTATAGTAGTAATTCTTATTTGATATATTAGCACCTCGGGAGGGGTATGTATGTTGGAGCCTAATTAAACAAATGTAGCACCCACCGTTAATTAATGTGTCTGATCAAGATTCTTCTACTATTTTTTATTTATTTATTTTTATTAACAGAGAGAAATTGGAGAAAAAGCAGAAAATTGGTGGGCCAATCTTCAATCTTTTTATCTTCAAATGCTAATATACTGTTTCTAGACTTCTTTTTTTCTCTCTTTTGGCTCTTGGGGCAAAAGCAAAATAGCATCCTCTATAAAGTTCACTTTTTTCTTTTCTTTTCTCTAAACCCCATTTTCTTGAATTTAATTTAAAGTAGGGTCTAGGATTTTATTGCCTTTAAAAAATAACACACACACACACTTTAGGTTTGCTCCAAAAGCTTACTATTTACAAGAAGGTAGTTTTCCTAGTTTTCAATAATAATTACAATTTCTGTTCACACTTTCTATCCTTTTACACTGGCAAGCACTAGCTGTTACAGTTTCATTTTCTTAACCCTTACCTTTATATATATTTTTCTCTTTTTTACATAAAGAAAGTTATAATAAGTAGGTATATGGTACAGTAACATGTGGTTTGTTGTTCCAATCTTGTCATAGTATTTGAGCTTTCTGGTTACTCCAAATTTCAACCAAAAAGTTTCAGTCTTTCTGAAAGATTTGTGATCTGTGTAGTGAACAGATTCTTGGAGAATAATAGTAGTATTACATACAGTGTGTTGCTTAAGTTTGTAGAGAGAGAAAGAGGAAAGAATGGCAGGTGGAGGAGCAGCTCCAGCAAAATCATCAGATGACCCAGCACCACATCCAACTAAAGATCAGCTTCCTAATGTTTCCTACTGTATTACTAGTCCTCCCCCATGGCGTAAGTCAATAGTACCTCACTATATTCTTTTGCTTTCATGTTTTACTGTTTTAGGTTTGATGGGAGTAGTGTTAGATTCTTTGAGGAACCTAGTATGTATCTACTTTCTTAATTACTATTTTTACCTTGTATGTTGCTTAACTCTGTGTATGTTTCAAAGTCCAGGTGATGGAGGAGATTGGTGGTAAATTGACAGTCAACATAAAAATAATTCGAATAACAATATACTGGATATAGATAAATTTGTACGAAGGGTGCCTTGGAGTAACTAGTAAAGTTGCTGCCATGTTACCACGAGGTCACCGGGTTCAAGCGGTGGAAACAACCTTTTGCAGAAATGCAGTAAGGCTGTGCAATAGACCCTTGTGGTCCGGCACTTCTCCGGACCCGCGCGAGCTTATTGCACGGGCTGCCCTTTAACGATAATTTGTATAGCCTAATTTATATACCCTTGTATTTCAGTTTTTCTAATTGATTGATTAATATTTATATTCTATTCCTTCTTGGTAGGTGTATGTAGGTCCTGATTTTCCTGAACCAAGTTTAGCTCACTGGTGTGAATTGCTTCATACTAATGCCTTTTGCTCTAGTGAATATAAGATTTTTTTCGTCTTGTGATATACTTTTCAAATCAGGGAGTAATTGTGTAGGTCATGTTATGTGTTGGCTTTGTGGTGTATATGTATTCTGTTGGCGAAATAAAGATCTCGAAACTGGTTAGACATGGCAAAAGCTTCCCATATGTGCAGAGGCGGAGCTATTCGAAGTTCTAATCCTTTTACTGGGTTCTAAATTAATAATTAGTACATATTCAGTGAATTTCATAAGACAAATAGAGGGTTTGGACCAAAGCTACCCCTGCATATGTGCCCTCCTTTTTCCTTTTCTAGCTCGTAAAGAGTAGGATTATTTTCTTTCAGCAGCGTTTAAGTATACAATTGAGTTAATGGAATCTCTTTTGCCTTCTGTATATCTCAAGGTTTTTTCAATTTTAGATTTACATACTATGCTTTTTTCGTCCCCATAACTAGTCTCGCATGAAAATCTCACACAACTTGTTCGAGAGTTTTTTTTTGGCTACTAGGCGGATTGTATGGCCTATTATTTTGGTGGCTGATTTAAACTTTACTCCATTAAGTAATTAGTACTTCTTTTCCTGTTATTGCACTTGAGCAAAGAGTTAAAGACGTTGTGGAGCACTTCTCTGTATTAAGTAACATTTTTAAATTTCATCAATTTTTTTAAAAAAAAAAAACAGTTTCACCATAATGTAGATTTTTTTACTCTGCTGATTTTTGCCTAATTGTTGGAATGCAGCTGAGGCTATCCTTCTTGGGTTTCAACATTATCTTGTTATGCTTGGTACAACGGTTATCATTCCTACGGCTCTGGTTCCCCAAATGGGAGGTGGAAATGTGAGAATACTTAACCCATGACTAATTTTGAAGTCAAGCAGTGTTTCGGGTTTTATATGAAATAATGCATGTCCTTTTGCAGGAGGAAAAAGCAAAAGTTATCCAGACATTGCTATTTGTTGCCGGGCTGAACACCTTGTTGCAGAGTTTCTTTGGGACTAGGCTACCTGCTGTGATTGGAGGGTCCTACACCTTTGTTGCTCCTACAATTTCAATCATCCTTTCTGGTCGTTGGGAGGACCCAGACCCTGTGTCGGTTGGTCTCTTCAAGCACTGTATTGTCTTCTCTGTGAATACATACTGAATCTCATTGGTTAAATGGAAAAGGAGAAATAAGAGCTATTTTATAATTATTTATGTTGCCTGCCCTTAGCAATTTTAAACAAACTGCTTAATTTTTCATTTTATCATCCATATTGGTGTATATTCCTGTAAATTCTCTAATGGGTGGGAAGACATGTGGAGACACAGTGAGATATTATGAGACTCATCCATTGCATCTTGGTGCTATTTAGTCCTTATTGATTGTAAACATTTCCTATGATTCATCAGAGATTCAAGAAGATAATGCGAGCTACCCAAGGTGCACTTATTGTTGCTTCAACGCTTCAAATTGTCCTGGGCTTCAGTGGACTCTGGCGCAACGTTGTAAGGTTAGTCAGTGTCAGCAAATGTGTGTGCATGCTCTAAATTATTCATTACCTATAGCATAATTGATGCTTTAAATTGTGCTTCTCCATGCACCTGCATCATTATTCTCCTGTAGTACCTTCTCCTTCATCCATTATTTTGATGAGGTGACATAATTTTCTGCACTCTGCATGGTGTTTCTGTATACTAGTAGATCAAGTAAAAGCTCCTAAGATCACCTTTTCTGATTTGAGGTCTGCATGTTCATGGCAAAGGATTTATATAGATACTGTGAAACTGGCTATTTTAACATTTTATATTTTGTGGATTCATAGGTTTCTGACCCCACTTTCAGCTGTTCCTTTGATATCTCTTGTTGGCTTTGGGCTTTATGAGTTTGGTTTTCCTGGGGTATGTATACAACCTCGCCTGATTCTGAAGTATCAATTTTATAGCATATTACGCTATTTTCTCTTTGGGTGTCCATGGGACTTGTTGCTTCTGAGTCTGTTAAAGTGTAATACATCTTCGCTTTTTAGGTTGCCAAATGTGTTGAAATTGGGTTGCCACAGCTAGTCCTTTTGGTCATTTTCTCTCAGGTAGGATGCTATTTGGAAGTCAAATTTTCCTATTACGCATTGTTATATGCTGGAATGCATAATTGGATATGAAAAATTAAACAAATTTGGTTGGTCAATGCAGTATCTGGCCCATCTGATAAAACCAGGAAAGAATATCTTTGATCGCTTTGCTGTTCTTTTCACGGTAGCAATTGTATGGATTTATGCATACATACTTACTGTGGGTGGGGCTTATAATGGGAAGCCGCAAAAGACACAGATAAGCTGCAGAACTGATCGGGCTGGACTTATTAGTGGTGCTCCCTGGTAAGTTATCTTCTTTTATGACTTTCCAGGGGATTTGAGTTCTAGTGCTTTTTTTCCATCACCTTTAGGGACAACGAAGAAATGCCTATGCTCGCTAGTTGCCATTAGTTCTTGCACACAGCATAATTAGCATATACGTAATGGGACAAAAAAATGTACAAGGTAAAAAACACTGCGGGATATCTGCGTTTCACCAATCTGATTTCCATGTTTAAGACTGCATGGGTTGCTTTCTATAGTTGCTGCACCTTTCAGAAATTGTTATGGATATTGATATATATGTATATTCTTTTCTATAATCCTTGGAGCAAAGTCCATATTGCCGAGCTCGGCAAAGTACAATCAGTCCCAAGCTTGGATAAATTAGTGGGGTTGCGGTAGGTTGATGTCAAGTTAAAATCCTATTAGCCGACCCCAACTAATTGGAATTGAGGCATAGTTGATTGATTTTTTTTTTTTTTTTTTTTTTGATTTGCACCGGGTGTCCGAGTCTCTAAGAGCCCCGACTAATCCCGGGGGTGCATAGGCCCTCGGCGAGGAGTTTCCCGCAAGTGTACCACGGTTAATTCAGGTTTTACCCAGTCCGATGACCCTCGGAAATTGTTTGCACCCAGTGAGTTTCAAACTTGAAAGACCTTGGAGCAAACCCCAAGGCTCAAGTCAATTGCCACCAGGCCAACCCCTGAGGATTTAGTTGATTGATAGTTATTCTTGAGCACACAACAAATTCACTTCTCTTCTTCACTTCATCTTTCCACTGATGGGCTCATCGTCCCGGCACATGATGCTATTGTTAGAGGCAAAGCTTTCCACTTTGTTTAGTAGTATTTGTAAAAGCGTCAATGTGCATTTTGCTTTCTACTTGCTTTTTCCATCAGTGCATCTAAATGACGCTTTTATTCCAAGATAACTAGGTGACTGTTGGGTTGGAAACATTTTCCAACATACTTCCCTAGATACCCAAAAAGGGGCAGCCCGGTGCATGAAGCATTCCACGTTTACGCATGTTCCGGTGAAGGGTCGCACCCCAAAGGGGTGTAATGTAAGCAGCTACCCTGATGCAGATATCAGGAGCTGATTTCGCGGTTCGAACCCCTGACCTATAAGTCACACAAAGACAGATTTCACGGTTCGATCCCGTGACCTATAAGTCACACAGAGACAACTTTACCGTTGCTCCAAGACTCCCCTTCACTTCCCTAGAAACCAAATTAAAAAAAAAAAAACGTTTTGAATAGATAACAATTTTGGTTTTTGCAAAAACCAAAACCTGAAACTTACTCATAAGAACCGGAGATATTGAAAATTGTTTTCAGTTTTCCAGAAAACCCAAGAAAAAATGGATTAGCTTATGCTTCCTGCTGAACCCTCTTCTTTTCCAGATTCTTTCACTTTGACCCTCCTTTCTCCACGATGTTATCTAAAACAAGATATACTGCCTTGTTTCATTTAACGATATTTGATTGGGCTAGAAGTTTTAGATGTTAAATTGACTTATATATTTAGTTAGTAATATTGGAACAAAAAATTAAAGTAATTGTTGAAATATTTTTATCACATCAAACTTTAAAAGTTGATAATGAATGTGAGTTGTAAAGAGATGAACTTGTATCAAATATTTTTGAGTTGGGCTAGAAGGAGCACTATTTTCTCTTCCTTTTCTCTTGCTGTACGTTTTAAATAATTCCATATATCTTATGCTATTTCATTTTCTCATTGTAAATTATTTTTTGTTTGTTGTAAAACTGCTATATTTTTTACTATTTCTTTTTGTCTTTCACTTTCTTTTTAATGTTGCTATAGCACGAACTCATTGATCTAATACATGTTTATTGAATTGTTGTAATATTTTCATAATGTGCCGGAAGTAATTGTTAGGGGTTCAGTTGAGTTTGGACTATTTGATGATTTCCAACTTACATTTTGTTTTTAATAAACATCTAGCCCAAAACACCATTATTCTAGCAAGTCTCCAAATGTATTGTCTTTCAAGAAAAATAATTTTCTTTTCATCTTTTGCTTCTGTTTATCTGCAGGATTAGAGTTCCATACCCTTTTCAGTGGGGAGCACCTTCATTTGATGCTGGTGAAGCATTTGCTATGATGATGGCTACATTTGTTGCTCTTGTAGAGGTTTGTCACCGCTTCAGAGCTTTGATACACATTGAATATTGTTAATAAATATCTTATCGATATGGTAACTTATATCTTTGACCCCAGCCTTGCCCTCTCCCCAAGAGTCAATAGTGGTACTTTTGCACTTTGCTCTCTTGTTGACACAAATTCCCCAACCTCAAGGTGAATGTGAAGGATGCTTTCTGCCCGAGCTACCCTCTCTTGTCTGTCTTATACTGGCATATTTGCAAATATTTTAGGTCTACGTTGCTCCTTTTGTTATTGCTTTGGCTTTGTTATAATGTGCTCTTTGCTTCGATTAGGGTACAATGGATATAATGACGCTGAGGTTTGGTTTAGATGCATATGAGTTGCTTCTCTACTTACTCCTGTCTCTTGCTTTCTTATTCTCCCTGCGCTCTTCTGTCTTTTCCTTAAACTTCTTTATCAGTTCTTTAATTTCATTCCAAAATTTTCCTTGTCAGCGAGCAAGGATATGTTTATGCTTGGTAAGTTATAGGCCTGAAGCTAATTTCTTTCTTGCTTGTGCTTTCTGGTATTTTCAGTCCACTGGTGCTTTTATTGCAGTTGCAAGATATGCAAGTGCCACTCCCATGCCACCATCGATACTCAGCCGTGGCGTAGGCTGGCAGGTAAACCGGTGCTATCCCCCTAAAACCTGCCCTTCCCAATCCCACTGTATTCTAAGAAAATGAGGAAAAAAGGAAAACATAAATAACTTGATGATTTCATTGAACTAGAGCTACATTCAAATGCAACAGACAGTTTGGAAGGTTTATATGGAGGATCATGACTAAATTGGGAATATGCAGTTAAAACATTGTTCCACTCTTCCCAGATTAACCTTTTCCACCAGAAAAAATCACCATGAGAATTTTGACAATTTCTTCAGCTAGTACCCAAATTCTGTCCCATGACACTCCATACATTGCAAGAGTATAGTGTTCCCAATCAATCTAAACCCACATTGTCAAAGTCTGGTTCAGCTATATGAAGCTAAATATTCTGAGAATCTGAGTTTAATGCCAATCTGAGTCAAGTTGGTTACTGATTTTTCTCACTGGATCCACTTTGGTATGCCATTATAGAGCAGCTATCATACTTCATGTAGCTCAAGCGATTAAGATACCCCCAAATCCCTGCATAACCATCTGGCTAGTGACGACCCTCGTCTTGAAACTTGATATTTGCCAGTCCTTGCTTCCTCTTGTGTTTTCTAGTAATTTATGTTCCTCTTCACATTCATTCACTGTCTTCCTTTTACGTGGGGAGGATTTTTTTATCTTGCAGAATGAGTTTGGGAATGGTTTGAAACTTATGCAAGCTTGTGAGTATTGTGTTGAAAATAGAATCAAGGGGCTAGAGGGATGGAGGGGTGGGGATCAACTGGATCTGGATCACCTGTTCCCTATATTTCATCATATGACAGACCCTTCTTGCTGTAGTTAATTTCAAAACCTTTTGCCTGTCTCAGGGAATTGGCATTTTACTGTCTGGGTTGTTTGGCACAGGGAATGGATCTTCTGTATCTGTGTAAGTCCAGGCAAAATCTTCGTCAGCACAATAAGATGAAGAAATTAGTCATCACAGATGAATTGACTTTTCCTTCGTATATATGCAGTGAAAATGCTGGTCTTTTAGCACTAACACGTGTTGGCAGCCGAAGAGTTGTTCAGATATCTGCTGGGTTTATGATTTTCTTTTCAATTCTTGGTAAACCTCCTGCCTAAGCATTTTGTTGAACAGATTTTTTTTTTTGGCTGATATATGATCCCCCCACTCCTCTTTGGCATGTTGCTTTTTTAACTGCGCATTGATTATCATCAGGGAAATTTGGAGCTGTCTTTGCTTCAATTCCAGCACCCATTGTAGGCGCTTTGTATTGCCTTTTCTTCGCTTATGTAGGTATGTAAATATGCAAGGGAAACATCTGCCTGGATCACTACCAATATCTGGTTCATGTTATGTGAAGTTAGTGATTTCTTTCTTCTCTTTCTTGCAGGGGTCGGAGGCTTAAGCTTCCTTCAGTTTTGCAATCTTAATAGTTTCCGTAACAAGTTTATATTGGGTTTCTCTATCTTTCTGGGTTTGTCTGTACCACAGTACTTCAACGAGTACACTGTGATTGCTGGTTATGGACCTGTTCACACACATGGACGATGGGTATAGTAAATTGGCATTAGCTCCTTGATACTTTATAATATTTTTACTTGCATGCTTTCTCATGTGTTGAGGTTTTCTGAAAAATGTTGCTCGTGCTTTGGTATTTTTCAGTTCAACGACATGGTCAATGTACCTTTCTCATCGGAAGCTTTTGTTGCTGGTATCTTGGCTTATTTCCTGGACAACACAATGCACAAAAAGGATAATGCGATAAAGAAAGACAGAGGCAAGCCCTGGTGGAACAAGTTCAGGTCCTTCAAGAGCGACACAAGAAGTGAGGAATTCTATTCCCTTCCCTTCAATCTCAACAAGTATTTCCCGTCTGTGTGAATTGCGGACATCTTATGGAGACAAAAGGGTTCATACACGATAACACGCAAGTCCCTTCTCAATGAAAAACTTTATTGGGGGCCTCACTGCTGCTACATGTATTTTCTTTTATATGTACCCGGTTACATTGAAAAAGAAAGCATAGTTAGTCTGACCATTTTGAAGATACTTAGTGAATTTGTTTATTGTTATTTTTCTGCTGTAAATTGATGGATATGTATGTGGATTTTAGTAGTAATATAGCAAGCCTGGTGCTTTCTACTCTTGTCCTGATTTGTGCAGCAACAACTAACCAGCCAACAAGCTAGCACATACTTCCTCCTTCAGCCAGTCGTTTTTGTCTTCCAATGTTCTTTGATTTGTTAGCAGTATAACAGGTTTTTCTTAGGATTGAATAAAACTTTTATCTAGTCTTCAATGACAAATATAAGCTAGAACTGGCTGTGGACCATGTAATTTGCTTAAGTGCAGTAAATTCCTCCAGTGCATAAAAGCACCCTCAAAATTGTCCTAAATACTGCTTTCTCCGACTAAAACAAAGTATCACTATTGCTATTTTGATAGGAATTGTTTTCTCTGAATATGATTATCAAAAAGACTTCTCATATTATAATTATACAAAGTTGTTTATAATGTAACTTTAAATATGTTAACCTCATTTCATAAAAGTTTAAAAAGTCGATCTCAGAATTCACATTGATAAGTGGATGCATTGACTTTTGTACTTTAGAGGGAATATATCACTTTTGGCTAAAAATAAGATAAGGCAAGAATATGGAAAGTGATATATTGCAACTTCACGGGGGAAGTGGGAGTGATTAGCTTAGAATCCGTCTCAATTACTCGACACGAAATTTAAGAAAGCAAAGTAAACTTTTAAAATTTATGGTTTACAAATATTGCGTGATTATAAATTATTTTAATAAAAATAAATTAGGAATTTTAAAGCTAAATTACTCTGGATAAGAAATATTAAGACTTTTATTTTAAGACAAATTAAAATATAACACATAAATTGAGACTTGGAATGCATAAGCTACTGCCTTTAATTGTCACATGCTTTTGTACTTGAAGAAAAAGGGAAATGCTTAGTGGATATCTTACCTACTTGTTTGAGTTAGCAATTTATTCAATTAGGAAAACTACACATGGAGGAGGAGCTAGCTCATCAGCTACTGGTTTGACCGAATCTATTAGCTTTGGTCCAAACTCTATATTTATATTATGAAATTCATTAAATACGTACTAATTATTAATTTAGAACCTAATAACTTAAAATATTAAAAAATTGAACCTATAATCTTCAAATCCTAACTCCGCATCTACCAATGCATAATATATACTGATCTTCTCATCCATTACCATTTGATCACGCCCAACAAACTCTAATAAAAGAGACTAAGTGGTTGCCGTAACCATATCCAGCTAAAGAGTCCTTAGTCAAATTCCACATAAAACTATCGTTCAACTATAACTATTTTATATTACCAGGAGAATAAGTTTAACTAATTTTCTGAGTTAAAAAATTGTGATTGATTTAACTAAGTAACTACAACTATTAAAAACATTAAAACTATATCGACTGCAGGGAGAAATAATATTCAACAATAAAAAGCCTAGGATTGTAACCTCAATTATCAGGGTGAATGCCTAACATGTTCGTTATAATCTCACTGAGTTATTCTTCGCCGGTTATAAATTCTCTTGTTATCACAATTATCTCTCGATCAAAAGCAGTAATTTTTTATAATTATTCTCTCGAACTAACTCTAGCTAGCAATTCGAATAACTCACAAAGATCGCATTAAAGATTCATTATTTCTAATCCACTTTTAAATCCAAGCAATTAAACTCTTAACTACTTAGAAATCTTGTTGTCTAATAGTAACTTAATCCTACAACCTCTCTCAAGCCATACAAAATATAATGTTATATTTAATCAATGGCCATTCAATTAACCACAAGCAAAACGTAGTTAATTAAATAAATTAAAAATAAACACTGCCGATAATTCACCCAAAAATAGATCCCATCAAAAACATAGATGAGAAATTCAGCTACTCATAATTTCATTCAAAGACAAAATACTAGAATTCATAAACCAACAAGAATAAATGAAAAAAAAAAAGGAAAACTCGTAAGCCGAATTCCAATGGCCTTCGCTCCTCGTATGTTTCTTACCTTCAAAGTGAAGTCTCCCCTTCATAAGGACGTTTTATGGTGTTTATATAAGACCTAGGGCATGTTGGAGGTCGCTCTAACCAATCCCAAGTTGGTTGATTTGTGTCTTAGGTCATAGGTTCAAACCCCCACGTCATGCAAAGCAAAGTCTGGTATTTAAGTGAAGAAGGGTAGAGGAGCGGACCCATTATCCACCGAGTTTCAAAAGTTGCGGTTGGTCCAATGGTGGATTTGTGTCTTAGGTCATAGGTTCAAACCCCAACGTCATGCAAAGCAAAGCCTGGTATTTAAGTGAAGAAGGGTAGAGGAGCGGACCCATTATCCACCGAGTTTCAAAATTTGCGGTTGGTCCAAAAGATCGGCACCGGACGAATTTCTCGATCATAAAAATAAAATGTAGGTATCGTGATAGGGCTCGCCTTGCTTTCACTGCACTGTTTTGCATGGCTGCTGAAACCTCGTGGAGGTCAAGCCTGCTCGTGACGCGAGCAAGGCATACGTTCGACTCTCAACTTCCTTTTTCTTATTTTCTTTACTCAAACTTGCGCCTAATCATTTATTTTTATTTCTCTTTCATCCAAAATACTTGCTACACGCGTAAGACATGTAATTAACTCAAAACACCCCAATAACAATGCAAATCACTATAACTTCGCTCTAGATATGGGGCAAAAGTATAATAAAAATATGAATTTGTAGTCGAATATCAACTACCATTATTAATTTTTTAGCCGAAAAAGAAATTAAGTATGTAGAACACAATACACAAAGGCTAGAAGTTTCTTCATCTTGTCAATCGCTGTTCTTAATAATAAATTAGGAAATTACATTTCTATATTGGTAATTATTGGTAGGTTATCTTTAAATATGTAGAGATGAATGTAGTAATTAGTTTGTGGGTGATAATTGAGGAAAATATTATAAAATAAAAATTAAGGATTCAGTGGCTGAAGCTAGGGGATGCAACACTGCCTACTTCTTTGCTAGCTTAAAGAGCATGTATGATCAAGATAAAATTAGAACCCTAACAATTGTCAATGGAGACATAATGCAGACATTTGAGGGTATTGAGTAGAAAATGATTGGGGTAGCACCACGGGAATACGGGCTAGGTTTGAACTCATTAAATGCTTGTGGTTAAACCCGAACCATGGTAATTGATGTGTAATTACGTGAAAAAGTCAATATCTATGAACCTATAAAGTGTACAAAACATTTGGAGTTAAAAAAAAGTAAAAATTGTGTGGGGTAGCCACTATTTAAAGTGGTATTTACTTATTATCCAACATTTTTAATACTGAGCAAAACTAGCCACTAGTTTATTAAAATTAATATGAAAAGACAGAGTTACCTTTTCCTTCCCAAACAAAATTATACTGGTTTGGAAAGACTTGGTGGACCGAGTGTCAACAAATACGAAGAATGACTTTCGTTTCAACCTTTGTGATTTAGGGTAAGAAGCCCAAAAGTTAAGGACAATAGGGCATGAACTTAAGCTAAGAAGCCTAAAAGTTAAGGACAATAGGTCATGAACGTACACTAACAAACTCAAAAGTTAAGGGCACTAGGTCCTGAACTTACAGTCACAAGTTCAAAAGTTAAGGACAATAGGTTCTTAAATTTGATTTCCAAGTTCAAAAGTTAAGGACACACAATCCTTAACTTACAGTTACACGTTAAAAAGTTAAGGACAAACAGTCCTTAACTTACAGTTACAAGTTCAAAAGTTAAGGACAAAAGGTCCTTAACTTTGATTTTCAAGTTCAAAAGTTAAGGACAAACAACCCTTAACTTACAGTTACACGTTCAAAAGTTAATGACAAGCAGTAATTAACTTACAATTACAAGTTCAAAAGTTAAGGACGCTTGGTCTTGAAGTTTGAGTTCCAAGTTCAAAAGTTAAGGACATGTATCCTTAAAGTCCTGAATCTAGAGTTCCAAGTTCAAAAGTTAAGGACATGCAGTGCTGAAGTTAAGGACATGAGAAGAAAGGTATTTTTGTTCGGGTAGTTAAAATTTATTAAACCAATGACTAAAAACTAAAAATATTTAAAACAATGACTTTAAAATAAAGATATGAGCTGTTAGTAGCTATTTGTCACATCGCCCTAAAAGAACGGAAAAGAAGCAATGTTGGAAAATTGGATCAAGGTATGGTTGATTTACGGACCGTGAGTTCGACATGTGGGCCGTATGTTAGCCATGTATGGGGTCCTAAAAAATTACTTTAAGTTGGAGAAATTTCAAGTCTTTGAAATTGAATTAAGGATCCACTTACGGACCATATAACACCGTATATCCACGGGAGAAATTAAAAAATAGCTAGATTTACAAGTGGTCATTCAAAAATAGCCACAATTTCAAAAGTAATTGAAATTTAGCAACTTTTTATGTAAAGATAAATCTGAACGAAAACACTGTACAAAATCCGAAAAATTACTCCAGCATAATATACTGGAGTTCCAGTATAATATACCGGTCCAACATAATATACTGAAGTTTGGAGCACCGGTGCTCCAGTCTCTAGTATATTATACTAGAGCTAGCAAAGTATACCGATCTAGCATAATATACTGAAAGTTCATACAAAGGTGCACCAAACTCCAATATATTATGCTGGATCGGTCTCTATTACAACAAAATAGTGGCTATTTTTTAATGACTTGGAAAATACTGGCTATTTTTGAATGACCAGTCTAAAAACTAGCTAGACCTTGCTACTTTAACTATATCCGCTGTTGGTTGAAAGTACTGAAAGATAGAAAAGTCAGGTTGGACTGTATGTGTGACATGGGCCGTATATTAGTCATATAAGCCGTATATGAAGTGTATATCCACCATAGTAGGCTGCAGGAATTAGACATACGACCAACATACATATCATATGTCGAAAATGACAGAAACTCTACAAATATGAGAATTTATAACGACTCGATTGGTCGTTTTGAGAATTTATACTTTTCTACAAATAAGTCCTAAACTTAGGCTAAGAAGCCCAAAAGTTAAGGACAATAGGTCCTGAACGTAGACTAACAAGCTCAAAAGTTAAGGGCACTTGGTCCTGACTTACGATTACAAGTTCAAAAGTTAAGGACAATAGGTTCTTAAATTTGATTTCCAAGTTCAAAAGTTAAGGACACACAATCCTTAACTTACAGTTACACGTTAAAAAGTTAAGGACAAACAGTCGTTAACTTACAGTTACAAGTTCAAAAGTTAAGGACAAAAGGTCCTTAACTTTGATTTTCAAGTTCAAAAGTTAAGGACAAACAACTCTTAACTTACAGTTACACGTTCAAAAGTTAATGACAAGCAGTAATTAACTTACAGTTACAAGTTCAAAAGTTAAGGACGCCTGGTCTTGAAGTTTGAGTTCCAAGTTCAAAAGTTAAGGACATGTATCCTTAAAGTCCTGAATCTAGAGTTCCAAGTTCAAAAGTTAAGGACATGCAGTGCTGAAGTTAAGGACATGAGAAGAAAGGTATTTTTGTTCGGGTAGTTAAAATTTATTAAACCAATGACTAAAGACTAAAGACATTTAAAACACTGACTTTAAAATAAAGATATGAGCTGTTAGTGGTTATTTGTCACATCGCCCTAAAAGAACGGAAAAGAAGCAATGTTGGAAAATTGGATCAAGGTATGGTTGATTTACGGACCGTGAGTTCGACATGTGGGCCGTATGTTAGCCATGTATGGGGTCCTAAAAATTACTTTAAGTTGGAGAAATTTCAAGTCTTTGAAATTGAATTAAGGATCCACTTTCGGACCATATAACACCGTATATTCACGGGAGAAATTAAAAAATAGCTAGATTTACAAGTGGTCATTCAAAAATAGCCACAATTTAAAAGTAATCGAAATTTAGCAACTTTTTATTTAAAGATAAATCTGAACGAAAACACTGTTCAAAATCCGAAAAAATATTCCAGCATAATATACTGGAGTTCTAGTATAATATACTCATCCAGCATAATATACTGGAGTTTGAAGCACGGGTGCTCCGGTCTCTAGTATATTATATTGGAGCCAATAAAGTATACCGGTCCAGCATAATATGCTGGAAGTTCATACATAGGTGCACCAAACTCCAGTATATTATGCTGGATCGATCTCTATTGCAACAAAATAGTGGCTATTTTTTAATGACTTGGAAAATACTGGCTATTTTTGAATGACCAGTCTAAAAACTGGCTAGACCTTGCTACTTTAACTATATCCGATGTCGGTTGAAAGTACTGAAAGATAGAAAAGTCAGGTTGGACTGTATATGTGACATGGGCCGTATATTAGTCATATAAGCCGTATATGAAGTGTATATCCACCATAGTAGGCTGTAGGAATTAGACATACGACCAACATACATATCATATGTCGAAAATGACAGAAACTCTACAAATATGAGAATTTATAACGACTCGATTGGTCGTTTTGAGAATTTATACTTTTCTAGCTAGTTCTCGGGCATGAATAGCCCCGTATGATGTATTATCACTTATGTAAATCATCGGTTTTGATTTTAGGTTAAGCGAAATAGATATGGAAGAATGATTCTCAACTTGAAGCTTTAAATTTAAAAGGTTTGATCAAGTTTCGACTTGTTAGTATTTGATCTCGAATTTAGATTTTTATGATTTGTTTAGCTCTGTTAGGTAATTTTGAATGTGAGAGCGCGTTCGAAATATGATTTGGAGGTCCGTGGTGGAATTAGGCTTGAATTGACGAAATTGAAAATTTGACGATTTTCAGTCGGCGGTGAAAAATTTGATATCACGGTCGGAATAAAATTTCGGAAGTTGGGGTAGATTCGTGGTGTCATTTGTGACGTATGTACAATATTTCAGATCATTCAGACGAGGTTTGATATGTTTCAACATCATTTGCGGAATTCAGAAGTTTGGAAGTTCTTGGGCTAGAATTCCGGGGTGATTTGGTATTTTGATGTTGTTTTGAGTGTTCTGAAAGTTTAAATAAGTTTGAACGGTGATATGTGACTTGTTGGTATTTTTGGTGGAGGTTCCGAGGGCCTCAGAATGAATTTAGATGGTTAACGGAAGAGTTGGAATTGAGATTATGCAGCTGAAGTTGCTGCTTCTAATATTTCCGCACCTGAGGATTGGGGACCGCAAGTGTGAGGTTGCAGATACGGCGGGGAAGCCACAGATGTGGAGCTTGAGGGCCAGGAGAAAAACCGCATGTGGGTGAGTTGGATGCATTTGCGGGACCGCAGGTGCAGTGCCTGGGGCACAGATGCGGTCCTGGGCGTTTTAAGTGAAAACCGCATGTGCGGTTGATTGGACCGCATAAAGCGGTTGTGCAAGTGCGATAAAAGGGCCGCATGTGCGAAAATGTCTGGGTCAGCAAGTATAACTTAAACCCTTCACGAATGTTTTCCTATTTCCTCCATTTTTTAAGGCGGGATTGGAGCTTTTGGGGAATTTTGAAGAAGGAATCAAGGGGTTCTTCATTGTGGTAAGTTTTTTGATCCTAACACTCATGATTATGGTGATTTTCAGTTGTTTAAGCATGAAATAAGTAGAAATTATGGATGATTGAAAGGATTAGGGCTTGAAATTGGAGAGTTTAATTTGAGGATTTGTGGGACCATTGGTGTCGAATTTTGATCATTTTGGTATGTATAAAGTTGTGAATAAAATGAGTGTCTAGTTTTATGCCTTTTATCGGATCTCGAGACGTGGGTCCGGGATGTCGGGTTTGGGTGAATTTTAGGATTTTGGTCTAAATTGATAATTTTTTGTATGGAATTGGTTCACTGGACTAATTGATTGCAATGTATTGCTTTTGGTAAGACTCGGGACATTCGGAGGTCGATTCCAGAGACAAGGGCGTCGCGGAGTAGGAATTTGACTGTTTTGAGGTAAAAAATGATTGTAAGTCTTGTTTGAGGATATGCAGCTCCAGACTTCACATCGTTTCACTATTGTGAGGTGAGACACATGCTAAGTGACGAGCTTGTGGGCGTGCATCATTGAAGATTGTGACTTGGTCAGTCCCGTAGCAACTATTAAGTTGCGTATTTGATTGAAAATTGTATGATACTTATGTGTTTTAGAAATAATTTCTATAATTTGGACTGAATGCCATATTTGGGCCTCGTGCCAAAGCTGTTTGGACCCTTAGGGGAATTTTCTTATTATTTCCTTACCGTTTTGATCTAAGATATGTACTCATTCATGCTATATTTTACTGATTTCATAACTCAGTCTTTATTACTCCATTTCGATGCATAAAATGATATTTGGCTGAGCACCCTATTTACTAATAGCCTGAGTGGCTTGAGAGATTTCTAACTGAGTGAGGCTAGGGCCTGTGTTGTGAGGATATTATGGGAATGGGCTACGCCGCCACAACATGTTGTTACTGATGTGTGATTATGAGAGGTCGAAAGACTGATTGAGTTACGCCACAAGGTGGCTTGTTATAGCGCTTGGGCTGTAGGAGCCCCTCCGGAGTCTGCACATCCCCAGTGAGCGCGGGTATCATGAGTGAGTGATATGATGTTATGCCCAGGGGGCTGTTTACGAGTGACTGTGAGATTTGCCCGAGAGGCCGATTCTGAGTGATGTTATGCCTGAGAGGCGTTTTATGATTCATATTGCCCTAAGGGCTGTATACATACTATGTTTGCCCGAGGGGCTATTTATGATTTTCATCACTTTTACTCAAAATTTCATTGAGCCTTTGTTGAAATTGTTGAAAAGCATCTTCAAATGATTTTTATCGAAACGGGATTTTAAACGAGATGATTTGACTCATATACTGATTTAAAAACATGTTGTACTTACTGAGTTTTCCTAATGTGGATTTTATATGTTTCCTACTACTCAGTCTTTATTTACCATTATTACTTACTGAGTTGGCGTACTCACATTACTCCCTGCACCTTGATTACAGATCCAGAGTTTGCTGGACGTACTAGCGAGCGTTGATCTTTATCTGCCGCGGATATTTGGAGTTGGCAAGGTAGCTACACGACGATCACATCCTTTCTCTTCTCCCTCCTATCTCCCTATAGATATTAGTAGTTGATATCCAGACTATTTCAGTCTTGCTATATTTCAAAACAGTTGTAGTATTGCTCATGACTTAATGATCACGCACATCTGGAAAATTGATTTATCAATTCAAATATTTGACAAAATTGATCTATCAATTCTAACTAAAAAATGAACAACATGCGACGTGAGCCAATACTACTAAAACAAATAAAATTAGAACCATGAATATAACACAATTTCAAAATTTAAAAAAAAATTATTTAAACATATGTCAAATTCCAACATAATAATAGTAAGTTTCACTATAATTTTAGATTATGAAACATAATAAGTTTATAACCACATTCAACAATAAAATTCCACTTTAATTACAACACTCATTATATGACAAGTTTGTAAATGACTCATTATTTATAATATTAGGAGGTGTAAATTCAAAAAATAGAATAATAAAATAAATAAAAATAAAATATAAGCAATTACATGAAATAACAAGAAATAAAGGAAGAGAAATAAAAGATAAATAATGTACAAAGAAAATACGGAGTATATGTTAAAATAAAAATAAAATTAAAAAATAAAAATAAAAATTAAAAATTAAAATAATAGAAATAAAAAGTTATAAAGAAAATAAATTAAAATTAAAATAAAAAGGAAAGAAAATAAAAAATAACTTTGTAATTACACAGTGTAATTACCACCAATTCTTACCTCCCCTTGAGAATTGGAGAGTGTAATTACACTTCTCCAATTACATCAAATTTCACGTTGACCAAGTAATTATTTGGACAAACAAACATACCAAACTGTGTAATTATATCCAATTACACCCAAATTCATTTCCTAGGTGGCTTTTCAAACATGCTCTAAATGTCGATAAATAGAATAACACTTCCTAATATCGATCATTTAGTTTATGAGGTTGATGTTTCATGTTCAAATGATATTGGCAGGGTTGACTGATCCTAATTTGTTGTTAGTTTGATAACCAACGCTCATGGCCAATATACTTCCCATGGATAATGCAGTGGCTCGGTTTTCCTTGTAAATTAGAAGATCGCTGGAGTTTGTGAAAGCTAAAATTGGCTAGTACTGTAAAGTTGGATGTCACTATAATGTTTATTCATGGTTAGTGTTTGCAATGAACTTAAACACTTCCAACTGCTGGCTATGTATGTAATAAACTGAATAATTTCTTAGTTCATTCTTGCTGAAATTAAAAGGTAAAAATTACACGGGGCGTCCTATTTGGTGCCCTTTTTTAACCTGTAACCGTTTTGTCTTTCTGTTTACACCCATATCCACTTTTTAAAAAATTTCAGCTTCCCTTTCTCCTCCTAATTGATTTGTGATCTCTTACTCTCCATATATGAATTCACTTTGATCTTGGTCAGTCCAATAATAATCTCTATAGAAGTTAATTAAGTGGAAAGAACAAACATAGTTTAATCAAAAATAATTACTAGTCAATTAACAAGGATTCATCTATTTGTACAGAGAGAGTGTAGTCATGAATTTTTCAAAGTCCTTATGAATTCGTGACTGAAACTCCATAATTTACCGACCTTCACACTTAATCTCGAACTTAGAATAAAATAATTCGTGATTATGCGACGTTGCTTTATGCACGCTTTAATAAATAATCGTTATGATTATGAGTACGATTTTCGTGGCATAACCGTAACGCTTAATCCCAAATTCAAGTGCATGTTCGCATGACTTGACCTATAACTTCAAAGAAACAATAAAATTAATCATGTTATAAATTACATGTACGTCCCAAATGGCATGATTTACAATGTGCGATATCATAACTTGTATGAAATAAATTCCTTAATTACTAAAATCTATAATTAAAAGCGGTAGGAAGGCAAAGATGGACATAAGTTTAAAACATGTAATAATCAGAAGATCGTGCTAAAACCACGAAATTCGAGAGTACCTCATACCTTATTCCGTGCTAACAGAATTCGTTACCCGATCTTTTGTGTTTCGCAGACTTATACAGAGTCAAACTTTCCTTGATTTGGATTTGTAAGTAATTGGTGACTCGGAACACCATAATTAAATAATTTCGGGTGACGACTCTAAAAAATAAAATAAAATAAATCTCATTTCAATAATGTCACTTAAATTAGAAAAAGTATTTTCCCCGCAAAAGGAGGTGTGATAGTACATTTTATATTTTCTCATTTTGTAAAATGTATAAAGATATTATTGTTGAAATAACAAAGTCAAGTCAGGTCATTATTTTAGAGACTGACCTAAGGTTTTCTTCGATTTTCTTCTCTCATGTCAGATTAACATGAGCAGGGACTTGGATTCCTCTCGATTTGAGCTTCACTCCTGTGTTACCCTTGCACGGAGTTTCGTCGTCAACCAATCGGAGCAGGCCTCTCTCCTATCAGTGCTACTCTGGCTGGTTCGAGATCGATTAACAAATTTTTTTGACATTAATTTTCAGGAGCTACCACGTAGTTTTGTACTACTCAATAATTGTACTATCTCGTTCATGGCAGATAATTATAACATTTTAACAAGGAGCTTAATAAGAACATCACGCAGTCAACTTTTAAATAGCTTGATTATGCAAATATTGTTTATATTGGTATTTGATAAAATTTAAGTACTCTGATTTAATAAGGTTATTGTACAAAATAAAAGAAGAGTTATAGGCTGGAACTGTAACTTAGCCATTAAATCTTATGCAGACAACTATATGGAGTGGAGGTAGCATTTCCCTTGGAATATATGATAAACAAGTACACAGACAAACACTGCAGCCTAGCAAATCTTTTCATTCAGATGAGCTGGCAGCTTGAAAGACATCATTTTGTGACAAGAATAATTTCTTGAAAAGAAAAGAAAAGAATCAGAACTTAATTAAAGAAATGGCTAATCCTACACATATCAACAAGAAAGTCTACTCTTATTCAGCTACTGCACACGATTATGCATCGGGCAGCAATTTCCTAGTGATGACCTTACCCTCAGTATAACACACACTTGTTGTTTTGAGAAACAACGGGTTTCCTTTTTATAATCCTCCTAACTGAGAACCACCTAAACACACTGAATACCATTTTCCATCTCCTTTGAGCTTTATCCAGAGGGACAATTTCATTATGAGCAAGAAAGCTGTTCATGATACTCTGTAGATCAGGCGATGTTGGACCAGGAAGGGAAGAATCAGTGGCAAAGAAAGGAAAATGCATATCCGCACAGAAAGGTGGAGTGAAAGAATCAGTATCGTCCATGAAGGAGTTGGAGTCTTGGCTAGGAAAACTCAATGGTTGGTCAAAGCTAACATCGCCCATCTTGTCTATATCATGCAATATATAATCATCCAAGATGTCTATTGAAGAGATGGATGGTAAATTATCAGGTGTTGATGCAATCAATTGCTGATAATCGCATATGCTAACCTTTTGGGAAGTCAAAAGATCACTGCTGCTACCAGAATTGGCCATCATGGGTGAGCTTGAGGACAACTGTACAGTGGAAAATTCCAAAGCATAATCCATCACAGATGACTCGTCCTTAAAGGAAACTACTCCTTCCCAGTGTCTGAATGCACCAATGACCAAATCACGAGCATCATCCTGAATATAACAAAGGATATTATTGGTTACCAGATTTCTACAGAAGCAAATGCAACTGCTAAACAATGCTCAATTCAACAAGCTAAGTTTGGACAACAAACCAAATTTCTTGCAAAGATGAAAAATGGCATAAGACAGACATGGAAGAGAGAATTTTTAATGCAAAGATACATGCCTTTTGAGTTTCCGACAACTTATCAATAGGAAGATACTGACAATCTGAAAGAAGTCCCATCACTTGTCCAACGATGTTAAAAACCACTCCATTCGATTGCATAGATCCAGATGGGCGGTACAAGTACAAATTGTTGTCAAGTACACATGTTCGAGCATGTTCCACTGTCACTTCCCACATTTTAGCGGACATACCACTCCCAAGAACCTGCAAGATTTCCATGGATAAATTAAAAAACAAGAGTTTTCAGTTTATTCAAAACATGAGGGAACAATAATACTAAATCTATGGATCAACAAATATCTTAATCTCACTCAAGGTGTTCACTTAGACACTCGGTGTAAACAAAGCCAAAGTCTGGTATGGATCTTCTCAATGAAGACAGAGGATGCTTTATGACAATAATCCACTAGGCAAACATCAACATCAAAAAGATATAAGGACCCAGAGGATGAAAGCAAAAAAAGATTCCATCCTGTACATTGTAACAACGTAGTTGTAACATATATAGAAGTTTTAAATTGTGTATACTATTAAACAAAATCATAGGCATTGTATAACCGCATAAACTCCAGTTTAAACAAAGCATTAACCAGGTTTTCAATAACCATAAGAGTCAACCAAACGCTTGACAATCATCATTATAGTCATCTTCATTGCTATTCAATTAGTAACAAATTAAACTGCTGAATCAATTAAATGACACGTTTGTTGGATTCTACGATTAACATGCAAGATAGAATGCCAAAATACTTACATTTCGAAGCCTTGCAGGATCAAGATAGAGTAGAGTCAGAAAATCTTTCACTGTGTTGACTCTTTCCTTGCTCAAACGCCTGTGGAAAGCTCCATCTTTACCGATTTTTTCCAGCCTCCAAAGTTCATCCGAAAGAGATGGGGGATGGTGCTTCTTGTACACTATGAAGAAAGCAGGAAGTAAGACGATGTTTTATCTCACACTTGAAACTACTAACAGTTGTTTGATACCAGATGTTCCATTTGACTCCGAAAATGTTCCATCATTATCTCATTTCTTCATTTTGCCCTTTTAGATTTATTAACTCCGAGCTCATTATCCGGTTAAATACGAAGAAACCACTCCGGTCAACTTGGGTTTGTTGAGATAATTTTTGGTGTTATAGTTTCGGTTTTCTGGTTTGAGTGCAGTTCATATAAAAACATCCACTTAACCGCGCCAAAAAGCCAATAATAATGTTTATATCCTGTCAATGCTAAAAATGAATATTCGGTATTTTACAATTGGAATAAAAAGTTTTAAAGAGTGTAGTAGTGTTTACACCTTTTAATTGAACAGCATCTATCATTTACGACTTGCAAGATTATCCTACCCCAATTTTTTTTTAAAACAAAGGAGAACGAATAACTTACACTCTCCACGGTGATCCCTAACTATGAAGGACTCGGTCTTTGCCTCTCTTACTCTGCTTCCTTTAAAGCTATCGACAAGCCTTGCCCCCAGCCTGAATCTACGACTTCTTGTCCAGCTTGAATTATCTGTAAAGGAAATATCACCCACCCAACCAATACCCTCCTTGAGATTTAAAAATGCATCCCCACTAAGGAGAGGTTTCTTTCCTCCCCTTTCTCTCACAATATTGTTCTTGAATTCTTCTACGGTCCAATTGCCCCCTTCCTCACCATCAAAATCTCCCTCAAGCACCACTATTTCCACTTTTGCACAGGATTCAGGACCAGTAGAGACTACTTGCTCAGTTAGAGCATCAACTAGTACAACCTTCAGGCCGGATTCTTCTCCTTCTATTCGAGTTCCCGTAAATATAGGGGGAGATATGGCATCTAAAAACTTCAGCTTCAGGTTTCTAATTTCACAAGGGTATACACCTTTCGGGGAATTCCTACAAGAGGTGCAAAAGAGGAAGAAGAAAAACAACTACAGTTGAGTGATAACAACAGAATTAAGCACACAAAGCATCTGAATATTAAGAGCACCAAATCCAAAAATAGACCTTTTGATACTTGTCATGTAGTTCCTGAGGGCCAATTCAACTTCCTCTTTTACCTGTAGGAAAAAATTAAAATAAGTTCACTTCTTATTCATGAGGCTAATCATGACAGCTTAAAGAAAAGAAAAGGAAAAATTCCTGCAGACACAAATTGCAAGTTCGTGTCCGATTTGACACAAGCATTGAAAATGAGTTTTATTTGAAGCTAAACAGAAATCGAATAGGACACATATTCTTCGATGCTAAATAGGAAAGTAGGAATGACAAGTTACCTTCTGATTTTACAGGAAAGTGTAAATTTTGGTTTGACTCGACTTTCTGGATGATAAGTAGGATATATGTTGAGCTTAGCTTCCATTGTATAGAGAGTACCATTATGGTAAGTGGACTAAGACAGAAAGTACTATAAACTAAATAAGCAACGGCATAAGATGTATTTGTCACCAAAGCTGACATCACAAACCACACAGCTTGAAGCACTGAAACTTTTCTACATAGCTACTGGTGCTATCACATTTATCATTCATGCTTTTGATGTTAAACATCAAGAAAAGGGAAGAGGAAAGCGCACATTTGGAAATAAGAAAAGGTACAGACAGTGGAATCTTGGATAATTAAACAAATTAGACTCTCAAATTAAAATTATGGGTGATGTCGTTCAAAGGTCAAGACCATAAGCATAGGACTAGTACTCTGGGACACAACATTCAAATCTTGTGCCTTTCTGAATACTATTTGTTGCAACCCGACCTCTAAATGGAGAGGGGGTTGACACTTTGTAATTGCTGAGGGAATACGAAACAGGGTACATATCACTCAAGAGGAGCTCAAGGAGATAAATCACGTCACAGACCATGAAGGAAATAATGAACTTTCAGAAAAAATGAACTTACCACACGACGAAGCAATGGCTCCAAAGCTGGCGCCATACAGCTTTGCGCCTTGCGCATATTCATTACTTCCACAATCACGCTGCATGAAATAACAGAAAGAACGATCAATAACAAAATTGCAGGACAGAAAAATAAAGGGATACGAACTCGGTGTATATTTTTTGGCAATTCATCTCAAAATCCAGTTCACTACTACAAAAATCAATTACCGCAGGGCGTTTGGACTACATATACGAGCATTCAAAGAGTGGAAGTACTCACACATTAGCCTCTCACGTATCAACAATTGTTCTTCACTAAACATCAACATGGAGAAAAGGTAATCCATAATCTGTTACAAGCAAAGTAACAAAAAGTAACAACTCCACCCACTTTTTTCATTCTACATCTAATCCATGATATGCAAACCTCTGTTGCGGAAGCCAAATGTATATAGTGTGAATAAGTCACAACTACTATACCAAAATTATGGCAGCCACCAAATAATAAATAAGACAATAAAGCAATAAGAAAAGGAACACCAGAATTTACGAGGTTCGGCTAATTTTGCCTACTCCTCGGACACAACCAATATTTTATTCCACTCCAAATACAAGTGAAATAATACTAAAGAGAGAAGATACAAATGCCTTAAAGAGATAAGAAGGCAAATGAGAGGTGTGTTTAAATCCTAAACATTAGGCCTTTTTTTATAGGGGGAAAATCCCCCCAAATTCACTTCCCAACCGATGTGGGATGAAGTTTTTGTCAAACTTCAACAAATCTCCACCTTGACAAAAAATTCTACATCTTCAATTTTCTCTCTATAACAAATTTTGGTTGTGTCTTCATCTTCAATCTTCAGTGTTCAACAATGTCGATCAAATCCAAACAATGTTGAAATTTGACCGCAATCACCACCTTTGTTAGCATATCAGCAGGATTCTCCGTAGTATGAATTTTCTTCACCGTGACTCCACCTTCTTCTATGATTTCTCGTATGAAATGATACCGAACATCAATGTGCTTCGTCCTTGCATGATAAACTTGGTTCTTCGCTAATTGAATAGCACTTTGACTATCACAAAAAATTGTGATACCTTTTTGTTCAACACCAAGCTCCTTTAGCAATCCTTGAAGCCAAATTGCCTCCTTCACGGCCTCTGTAATAGCCATGTACTCTGCCTCTGTTGTAGACAAAGCAACTGTTGACTGCAAAGTAGACTTCCAACTAACTGGTGCCTTTGCAAAAGTAAACACATAACCAGTAGTTGATCTTCGTTTGTCCGGATCACCCGCAAAATCTGAGTCACAATATCCAACTACAGACTGATTGTCTTTCTGCTCAAAAATTAACCCGACATCTACAGTATTATGAATATACCGTAGAATCCACTTCACAACTTGCCAATGCTCCTTTCCCGGATTATGCATATATCTGCTAATAACTCCAACAGCTTGTGAAATGTCAGGTCTCGTACAGACCATTGCATACATCAAGCTACCAACAACATTTGCGTATGGTACCTTTGACATATACTCTCGTTCAACTTCATCCAATGGCGACATAGTAGTACTTAGCTTAAAATGAGGAGCAAGTGGAGTACTAACTGGCTTAGTCTTGTCATCTATGCCAAAACGTTGTAGTACTCTCTTCAAATATTCTTTCTGAGATAAACAGAGTTTCTTTGAACGTCTATCTCTTATTATCTCCATGCCAAGAATTTTCTTCGCCTCACCCAGATCCTTCATCTCGAACTCCTTCTTCAGTTGAATCTTCAACTTATCAATTTCTTCCGAATTCTTGGAAGCTATCAACATATCATCAACATATAGGAGAAGATATATAAAGGAACCATTTTTAAGCTTGCGCAAATACACACAATGATCGTATTTGCTTCTCTTGTACCCTTGCTGCGAAACATAAACTTGTCAAATCGCTTGTACCATTGTCTAGAAGATTGTTTCAACCCGTACAACGATTTTTCAAGTTTGCAAACCATATTTTCCTTTCCAACAACTTTGAATCCTTCTGGCTGAGTCATGTAGATTTCCTCCTCCAAGTTTCCATGTAAAAACGCAGTTTTTACATCCATCTGAACTAGTTCCAAATCCAATTGTGCTACCAAAGCCAACATAATTCGAATGGAGGAATGTTTTACAACCGGAGAAAATACTTCATTGTAATCAATTCCCTCCTTTTGAGCATATCCTTTGGCCACCGACCTTGCTTTGTAGCGAACATCTTCTTGGTTAGGAAATCCTTCTTTCTTTGCAAATACCCATTTGCACCCAATTGCTTTCTTTCCCTTTGGGAGATTGGCCAATCTCCATGTATGATTCTGATGAAGGGACTGTATTTCATCATTCATGGCAATCCTCCACTTATCTTCTTCGGAACTCGGACTGCGTCTTTATAAGTGGTGGGAACATCATCAGCTGCAATTGCGGTTGCACAAGCAATCGTCTCTATGAGACGAACAGGTTTCGTTACTTTCCTTTTTGGCCTGCTGGTTGCTATTGATTCAAGTTGTTGTTGAGGTTCCTGAGTTGGAATCTCCTCTTCTGGCTCTCCTCCCGGAGGATAATCTTCATTTGTTTCCTCCTCTGCTTCTTGTGTAGGAAAAATAAATTTTCCCTCAAACTCCACCTGCTTAGAAGCACCATCATCTTGTTTGGTATCTTCATTTGTTACCTTGTTTACCATAGAAGATTCATCGAAGGTAACATCCTTGCTGAATATTACTTTCTTTGTCATAGGACACCATAAGCGATGTCCTTTGACTCCAGAAGTAATCCCCAAAAAAATAACCTTCTTTGCCCTTGGATCCAATTTTGACTCCGTCACATGATAATATGCAGTTGAGCCAAATACGTGCAAAGAGTCATAATCTACAGCAGGCTTTCCATACCATCTTTCAAATGGTGTCTTGCCATCAATAGCAGTAGATGGTAAGCGATTAATGAGGTGGCATGCATATGTAATTGCCTCAGCCCAAAATTCTTTGCCCAAGCCAGCATTGGACAACATACACCGTACCTTCTCCAGCAAGGTCCGGTTCATGCGTTCTGCCACTCCATTCTGTTGTGGTGTATGTCTCACAGTGAAGTGTCGGACGATGCCATCATTTTCACAGACCTTATTGAAATGATCATTTTTGTATTCACCTCCATTGTCTGTGCGAATACACTTGATCCTCCCGCCCGTTTGATTCTCCACCATCGTCTTCCATTTGAGAAAAATTCCCAGCACTTCATCTTTGCTCTTCATTGCATACACCCATACTCTTCGGGAAAAATCATCAACAAAGGTCACAAAATAGTGCTTCCCACCCAACGAAGGTGTTTTGGAAGGACCCCAAACGTCAGAGTGTACATAATCCAAAATGCCTTTAGTATTATGGATTGCTGTACCAAATTTAACCTTGTCTGTTTCCCTTTGACACAATGCTCGCAAAACTCCAAATTGCAAGCCTTTAACCCTTTCAACAATCCTTGATCTGATAGAGTTTTCAAGGATTTTCCTCCAGCATGTCCCAAGCGCATGTGCCATAGCCTGGTTGCTTCTGCCTCTTTGTTGTTACTGGACGTCACTGTCGCTGTCCCAATAAATGTACTACCGAGATAACGGTACATGTTATTGTTCTTCCGATCGGCCTTCATTACCACTAGTGCACCGGAGCATACTCTCATCACACCATTTTCTGCAACAATTTTGAACCCTTTTGATTCCAGGGCTCCCAGAGAGATGAGATTTTTTCTTCAAACCCGGTACATATCGAACATCTGTTAATATTCCGATCATTCCATCATGGTTCCTTAATCGTATTGAACCAATTCCATATGAGGTAAGAGGGTTGTTATCCGCTGTTTGGACGACTCCATATTCTCCTTCTTGAAAGTCCACAAACCAATCCCTGTTGGGACACATATGATAGCTACAAGCCGAATCCATCAACCATATGTCTGATGACGTTGACGGCTCCGTTGTAACTAATGAGAAATCCGAATCATCACAATCAGCAACATTTGAATTCATAATGACCTTTCCATTGTTATGTTTGGCCTTATTATTCAACTTCGGACAGTCTTTCTTCCAGTGCCTTTTTTCTCGACAAAAGGCACATTCATCCTTGCTGGGTTTAGATCTTGACTTAGATCTTCCTTTCCTTGTCATCGTTTGATTTTGAGGACGACCCCTCACGAACAGTGCTTCTCCTTCTCCGCCCTTCTGTTTTTCTCGCTTTCTTTGTTCATAGCCGTACAAAGCCAAACAAACTTCTCTGAGAGAAACTTCGTCATTTCCATGGAGTAAAGTAGTTTCAAGGTGCTCGTACTCGTCAGGAAGTGACGCCAACAACATCAAGGCCAAGTCACAATCATCATAAGTTGTATTCATATTTTGCAAATCCGTGACCAACTTATTGAAACTGGTGATATGTTCATTCATCGTGGTACCAGGAACATAGGTGAAGTGAAACAGTCTCTTCTTCATGTACAATTTATTTTGACTGTTTTTCTTCAAAAATTTATCCTCCAGTGCTTTCCATAATTTACTTGCCGAAGTTTCCTTTGTGTATGGATATTTCTGCTCTCTAGCAAGGTAGGATCGAATGGTACCGCAAGCAACACGGTTGATTATTCTCCAATCTTCTTCTCCAATACCATCTGGTCTCTTTTCTTCAATAGCAAGATCTAGCCCTTGTTGAAAAAGGACATCTAGAACCTCGCCTTGCCACATCCCAAAATGTCCGGACTCGTCAAAAATTTCTACCGCAAATTTCGCATTTGACACAATTCTTGTCATAAGCGAAGATGCCAACGATGACGTATTGCTGACACTTGATGTAGATTCTTCTTGTTTATTGTCTCCCATCTTTGACATAAATATTATTTAATAGCTGACGACACAAATCAAGATTATTTCCTTTCTGATGTGGAAGATCAGACTAAGCTGCAACCACAGAACATACCGGGACAGAACCTTGACTCAGTTACCAAGATAAATCTTTTCTGATGTGGAAGATCAGACTACGCTGCAACCACAGAGCATACGAGATAATACCTTGGCTTTGATACCAATTGTTGCGGAAGCCAAATGTATATAGTGTGAATAAGTCACAACTACTATACCAAAATTATGGCAACCACCAAATAATAAATAAGACAATAAAGCAATAAGAAAAGGAACACCAGAATTTACGAGGTTCGGCTAATTTTGCCTACTCCTCGGACACAACCAATATTTTATTCCACTCCAAATACAAGTGAAATAATACTAAAGAGAGAAGATACAAATGCCTTAAAGAGATAAGAAGGCAAATGAGAGGTGTGTTTAAATCCTAAACATTAGGCCTTCTTTTATAGGGGGAAAATCCCCCCAAATTCACTTCCCAACCGATGTGGGATGAAGTTTTTGTCAAACTTCAACAACCTCCACCGCAGTGGCAGAGCTAAGCTCACGGAACGGCGGTCAATTGAAAACTCCTGGTTTCACTAGAGAAAATAAACAGCACTAACTAAGCTTAGAAACCGCGACCCATCTCAAATTTCAACTAATCCATCCCAGGAACCTTTCATATATTAACCAGTTCATAACTGGGACGTCGCACCACATCCCAAACCCAGATTTTCCATAAGCCGTACTGAAAATTCAAAATTACTATTTTTACTGTAATTTTCGAACATCCAAATTTTAATATTATATACTCTCATAAGCAAAGTGTAAAACAAATTGAAACGAAAAGATTCGTTTATTCTTAAAGTAATTTATACTCCTTTGCTCCCAATAAATTTGACCTTTTCAGAGGAGGAACTCTCCGGCGACGCTTGTCCCCCGAAGAATCGGTGCCCTCGGGTCGAGGGGTGGCATCTTGTTGCAATTGCCTCCTCAGTGACATTATCAAAGTAGTCTATCAAAGGCAATTGCAGTCTTACAAATAGTTGTGGTTGTGCGTGGTGGAAAAGATGATAACCATGGAAATGGAATAATGGTGGGTGAGGTGACAAAAGGACCAACATGCGTTAGCAGATGGAGATGATTGAACAACAATTATTCGAGAGGGGATGTGAAATAGTATAGATACGTAATGTGTTTGCATAAAAAAGTACAGTCCAAAAAGATATCTGATCGTATGATTTATAAGGTTATGGAGATTTTTTGTGCCTATTGCTTCTTTCGTTGTTGCTTTCTCGACTAAGATAACATAGACGGTGAAAATGGGGGATGACCCACTCTTTGGAGTGCTATTGCAATATACACGAGCTAGTATATTTGAGGCAAAATCAAAAACAGTTTTGACTAGCATAAGCAATATATTCGAGAAGCTAACTCAAGGTCGTGGACAAAATAGTTTTTTTTATGCACCTTTAGTTATCCGGAGGCATAGGCAATCACCCTACGGTCTTATATTAACATCGTATCGAGGCCAACTCACGACGCATCACAACAAAATGTATAAGATCCCGAACCTGTAGGGAATACCAATATTGAGGTTGTAGTTAAAGCTGTCTTGAGCTTCTGAAAGCTCTTCCCAGTCTCTTCCGTTCACCTAAACAGAGCACCCTTCTGGGTCAGCCTGGTCATGGGTGCTGCAATAAATGAAAATCCCTCAACAGATCGACGTTAATAGCCCGTCAAACCAAGAAAGCTTCAGATCTCTGTAGCTGAGGACGACCTAGGCCAACTCTTTACTGCTTCCACCTTCTTCGAATCCACCTTAATCCCTTCACTCGATATTACGTGACCCAAAAATGCCACCGAATCCAGCCAGAACTCACATTTTGAGAACTTTGCATATAATTTCTTCTCTATCAAGGTCTGAAGCATAGTCCTCACATGTTGCTCCTAATCTTCGTAACTCCGGGAGTACACCAGAATGTCATCAATAAAGAAAATGATGAGCGAGTCAAGATAAGGCCGAAATACAGTATGTATCAAATGCATAAATGTTGTTGGGGCATTGGTCAACCCAAATGATTTTACAAGGAACTCGTAATGACCATAGCGAGTCCTGAAGCAGTCTTCGGGATATCTGGCTCCCGAATATTCAACTGATGATAACCCGAACGCAAATCAATCTTAAAAAAATACTCGGGCACCCTGTACCCGATCAAATAGGTCATCAATACGAGGCAAAGGATACCAGTTCTTCAGTGTAACTTTGTTCAACTAGCGATAATCAATGCGCATACGCAAAGAACTATCTTTTTTCTTCACAAACAAGACAGAAGCACCCCAAGTTGACACACTGGGCCGAATGAAGCCCTTATCAAGCAATTCCTATAACTGTTCCTTCAACTCCTTCAACCTAGGAGGCCATACAATAAGGAGGAATAGAGATGGTCTAAGTGCCCGGCAACAAATCAATTCCAAAATTAATATCTCTATTGGGCGGCATGCTCCGAAGATGAGTTAGAAACACATCAGGGAAATCCCTCACTGCTGGAACTGAATCAACTTTAGCAGTATCAATAATGACATCTCTCACATAAGCTAGATATGCATTACACCCCTTCTAAACCATTTGTTAAGCTTTAAGAAATGAAATAACTATACTAGGAGTGTAATCTAAGGTACCCCTCCACTTTAATCACGTTAAACCTAGCATAGATAGCGTCTTGGTCTTGGCGTCACAATCAAGAATAGCATATTAGAAAAACAACCACTCCAAGCCCAAGATAACGTCAAAATTCACCATGCTAAGCAATAATAAATAGCGAACTCTGGTCTCAAAATAACTAAGAATAATCAAACACGACCGAAAAACACGATCTACAATAAGAGAATCTCCTACAGGAGTAAATACATAAACAGGGGCACTCAAAAAATCCCGTGATATGCCCAAATGCGGGGCAAAATAAGATAACACATAAGAATAACTTGAGCCTATATCGAATAGAACCGATGCATCTCTATGACAGACATGTACAATACTTGTATTGACATAATCAGATGTAACGCTCTCTATACGAGTAGGAAGTGCATAGTATCTGGCATGGACATCCCCTCTATGGCGATCTCTACCTCTCCTACCTCCACTTCGAGCTGGCTGAGCATGTGGAGTGGCACCTGGTGCCGTACTCATAGCCTGGGAACCTTGTGGAGCACGCTGTGGATGAGAAGTCTGTGGAGGTTCATCTCTCCTAAGTTTGGGGATATTTCTCACCATATGGAAAGTGTTGCCACACTTAAAACAAGCTCTGGGAGGACATGATGGTTGTGGATGGCCTGTACTAAGACTGCTAGACTAACCATTGAAATCTTCCCTTGTAGGAGGCACGCTAGATACTAGGGTGCATAATAAGGCTCCTGAGGTCTAGGAGGAGCTAGACTACCACTAGCGGCTAGAAGAGCTGAATGAACGGGGTGACTCACATAACCCCTACCATGATGAACTATAGCTGGGACACATGCACCAGAATAATGGCCTGACTCCTGAGAGCTCTTGGCCTCTCTCTCTCCTCCCTATCCCGAGCAAGCATGCCCTCTACTCTCCTAACAATAATCACCATTTGCTGATATACAATATCTATCTCTAACTCCCGGACCATGCTAGTCATGACGATGGGAATAGCCCCTCAATAAACTGGTGAACAATCTCTAGAACTGTAGAAACCAAGGCTCGGTGCATGCCTACCCAATTCCCTAAAACAGACTGCATACTCTGAAACTATCATAGCATCCTAACTCAACTGCTCAAACTCCATGTGCTTTGCATCCCTAAGGATCTGAGGAGATACTCTCTCAAAAACATATCCAAGAACTGAGTCCATATAAGGGAAGATGCCTTAGCCAGACTGTCCAACTCATAAGCCACCACTGATGGGTTGCTCCTCGAAGCTGAAAAGCAGTGAAAGAAACCTCACTCGACTCTACTATGCCCTTAGTATGGAGGATACGGTGGCACGCCTCCAAAAGTCCCTGAGCATCCTCTAATGCAAGACCACTGAATGTAGGAGGGTCGTACTTCTTGTACCTCTCGAGCCTCCGCTGCTCCTTCTCTGAAACTGTTGCCTTACCCTTGGGCTAAGTTAGGGCTATAGGTGGTACCGGTATAACCTCTAGAATTTGATCAGCATGAACCCATTGCTCTGGGGTGCGGGCGGCGGGATTCTATGCTCCTCCCCTAGCCTGAGATGTGGCTGCGGCAAGGGGAATCAACCCTACCTGGGGCTAGGGTGTTGTACATATTAATGAACTATGCAAGGGTCTCCTGAAGAGTTAGAGTAGTAGTAGGCGTATCAGGTGTCTGAGCTCCGACTAGAACTGCTGGTGGATCCTCTGTAGCAGCTCGTTCAGACACCCTGGTTGCACCAGGTGTGCGTCCTCGGCCTCTACCCCGACCCAGTCTCTAGCGGCTCTAGCAGGGGGCATGGGTGCCTGGTTATCTCTAGTAGCTTGTGTCCTCACCATCTTTGAGAGAATAGAAGACATAAGTTTAGAATTTCAAAGTCAATAATCTCATACGACAAGGAATCAAATGAAATGGAATTTTCCTAACAGTTCCATAGCCTCCCAAATATAAGTACAGACATCTTATACCAATATGTGGGACTCTAAGAAACCGACTTGTGACTCATGACTCCTTTGAACCTAATGCTCTGATACCAACTTGTCACGACCCAAGTTCTCTCTCCGTGAACCATTGTGATGGCACCTAGTCTTTATGACTAGGTAAGCCTAACATTTGCAAAAAGAGGAACGAACACATAAAAAAAAAGCTATCAACTAATAAGTAAATTCAAACAAGGAAATTATGAGATGTCACTCAGCATATACAATAATCACTTTCGAAAAGTACATAAACTCTCCCAAAACCCAAAATGTCATAAGTCGCAAGCTAAAGAAAGAAATAGTACTCCCATACTCCAGAGTCTAATAAAAGAAGAAATACAAGAAGTGTTTGATATGGGGAGGACTAGATTGGGACTCCGAGGTCTGTAGACGTAACAGATACACCTTGAAGTCTCTACAGCTGGCTCGCCTAACTGGTAATGCTTAATGCTAGGATAAACGATATCTGGATCTGCACATGAAAAACATGTGCAGGAAAGGGTATGAGTACACCACAACGGTACATAGTAAGTGCCAAGCCAAACCTCGGCCGAGTGGTGACGAGATCAAGTCAGGGCCCTACTGGTATATATATAATGAAATAGACAAAAAGAAATATTATAGTAAGATAAATACAGAAATCTAATAGGAATAGAATTCAATAAAAGCCAACAGCTCAGAACACAGTAATAACAACAGGGGATATCCCGGGATAACATCCCCTCGTCCCAGACGTAAATCTATAGGGAGATCTCCCGGAATACCATTCCGTAGTCCTAAAATAAATATGAAGTGTTGGGGATCTCCGGAAATACCGTTCCGTAGTCCCAAAGTAAATATACAGTACAAGGCGATCTCTTGGAATACTATTTCGTAGTCCCAAAGTAAATACGCAGCTCAACCAACATAAATAACAATTACGGTAAGAAAACCACAATTTAGACTAAGTCCGATTCAAGAAAGAACTGGAAATTTCACTAAGACATGCTACACAGGGTTCAGATAGGCACATAAGGCACCTATGCATGCTTTTCCTAAACTAAACAGGATAGTTACATATGGTACGGTAGCTCAACTAAAGGAAAACGTGATATTTTGCTTAATGAAAACTGCGGGTTTTTTTCGATAATAGCCCGTGTAGGCACTTGTCACCTCACGTACACGGCGCTCATAAATCAAACAGTACCAAATCCTAAGGGGAGGTCTCTCACACAATATTAGGCAAGTCACATACCTCAAACCAAGTTTAAATTAATCCGTAATAATGCCATTTCCACGAATATGCGGCTCTGGATGGCCCAAATCTGGCAAAAACTAGTTACATAACATAAATACAGCTACAAGAAACTAATCTAACTAACGAAATCAAAGCTAAGGCAAGAAATTAGAAAAACGCCCAAAAATCTCCCTGGGCGCACGTCTCAGAATCGGGTAAAAGTCACAAATTATGAACACTCATTCACTCACGAGTTCACTTGTACCAAATTATCCAAATTCGAAGTCTAAATCCCACTCAAAATTCAAAAATTTGATTGGGAAACTTATTCCCATTTTCCAACTTTCTCACTCAAAATCATTGATTAAAAGAAGAAAATAATAATAGATTAATGAAATATAGCCAAAACCAAGTAATGAATCGTTACCCAATAGCTTCCTTTGAAAATACTTCAAATTATCGCCCAAATCCGAGCGCTCAACGTCAAATGGTGAAAAATGACATAAACCCTCTACCAATTAAACCCACATGCGGTCACTTACACGAATCTGCGGCCCCGCACCTACAATAAAACCATCGTTGGTGCGAAATCAACCTAAGTGGGTTGGGACCACATCAACGAGCACTGGGCCGCACCTGCGAGTCCGCTCCTGTGTTCCCTAACAGCTTCTGCAGACCCCTCACCGCACCTACGAACACACCTAGACAAGGCCCATCTCCGCTTTTGCGGTTCTATAGCCGCTTCTACGGCTCCACACTTGCAGCCCAAAGTGCACAGGTTCAATTACACCAGATACAATAGCTTCGGCCTTTTTTCCTAAGTCTCAAACCAATCCGTTAGGCAACTGAAACTCATCCAAGGTCCCTGGGGCCTCAACCAAAAATATCAACCAATCCGAAAACATCAGACGAACTTAGTCGAGCTTTCAAATCATATCAAATAACGCTACAAATACAAATCACCCTCCAATCCAAACTTAATGAACTTAAAACATCCGAATTCAACATCCGAAGCCGAAATCAGCCGAACCACATCTGATTGACCCCAAATTTTGTACACAAACCATATTCTACACTACAAACCTACTCCAACTTCCGAAATCGGATTCTCACCCTGATATCAAATTCCACTACCAGCACAAAACTCTAAAAATTTGATTTTTGTCATTTCAAGCCTAAATGAGCTACGGAACCCAAAAACACAATCTGAACACGCCCCTAGCCCAAAATCACCCAACGGAGCTAAAAAATCAACAAAACTCCATTCAGAAGTCATCTTCAGGCAATACCGACTACAGACCAAATTCTGAGGCTTAAGCTCTCATTTAGGTACTAAGTATCCTAAATGCTTATAAAGCCAAAATGAACCCCCAACAAGTCACAATAGCAGAAATAGACACAGGGGAAGTAATTAATAGGGGATCAGCCCTCTATCTCTTAAAATAATCGGTTGGGTTATTACAGGATCACATTGTATCCCATGTCTCCATCTACCACTTCGAACAAAGTGGTCTTCCTTACGCCTTCAACAAGCGTGGGCAGTAAAACCTTTTCTCGGGTCATTTACACATGTTAAGTTGAATCTGTCCATAAGCTTTATTGTGGAAACTATGTTTCCATTTAACTTTGCTTGCTCCAAAATTCTCCATTGAACGATATTGGCTGAACCACCTGGATTAAAAAACATACATTTAATTTTAAAATATAAGCCATTAATTGATATTACCAGAGCATAATTGTGCTATAAAAACATCCCATCACCATTTTCTTCTATGCAGGTGATTTCGTCATCTTCTGAAGCTTTTCTGATCCTTTTACCATGTGTTGCCAATATCTTCATTTTCTTTCTGCTGAAATGGTTACTTCATTATTGCATCACTCCCAAAGATCATGTTTATATTCAAATGAGGTGACCCTACAGCCGGTTAGGATGGCTCCTCAATGTTTGGATTTTTTAAATTATCCTTGGCCCGATCACAAATTCCCTAAGGTGACAATTTTTCAGTAATGCTGCAACCTCTTCACGAAGATGCCGGCAGTCCCCAGTCATGTAGCCATGCATCCCATGGAATTCACACCATATATTTGGATTTTGACTAGGATCTGATTGAATTGGTTTCGGGAATCTGGCCTCCTTATTGTTTCTAATAGCCGACACCAATTTCACTAAGATTATGTGAAAGTTGTAATCGGATAACCGAGGGTATACTGAATCTCGGGACCCTGATGGTTCCTTCTCCTATAAAACTCTACTATTCCAACTATGATTCACTCTTCTATCGACGATAAATCTGTGCGATGACTAAAATCCTTTGATTCCATGCCTCTTAACCTTTTCGTAAGGCTAAAAGTGACTCCTGGAAGCCTACGATCTGTGCCAAAATCAGTTTTGAATTTCTTATGATTCCAATCACGATTACGTCTATTATATGACACCAAAGAGTTGAGTTGATTATCTTTAATTTTGATCTTTGATTCTTAACAATTATGGACATCTGCCTATGTGGTTGCCTGAAATTCCAACAAGCACTCCTTCAATTTCCTAGAGGCATCAGAGCTTAATGGATTGAGGCCTTTGGTGAACACTCCAGCTTCTCACTCATCTGATATTGCCAGTAACAACATCTTCTCCTTCTAAAATTGGATCACGAACTCTCATAATAATTCGGATTCTCTTTGTGAGATTCTGAATATGTCCTCCTTTGTAGCATATATCTTTATTTTCCCAGCATGATCTTTGATGAAAGAATCTACAAGCATTTGAGTTTATTGAATGCTCAGGTAAAAGAGAATACCAAGTTAAAGCACATTTCGTTAGGGTTCCACCAAATTTCTTTAACAAAACAAATTCAATCTCGTAGGGGGCAAATCATTTCCCATTACAGTTGTAGTGTAACTCATGATAAGTTCGTGTGGATTCGAAGTCCCATCATACTTTGGGATATCTGGCATCTTGAATTTTTTCAGAATCAACTCCGGGGCCGCACTTGGTTTGAATGACAACTGTGTATATTTCTTTTAATCTGGTCCCTTCAACACCGGTACTTCTCCCGGGATCTAATCTATCCGAGCATGAAATTTCTTAGCATTTTGCTTCATCCGTTCATTCATTACCCTCATGAATCTCATGAGCTCGATTTTGAAAGGATCATTAGCATTGTTATCATTTCCAAAACCACTACTTGAACCACGTACTTCATTCTTATTAAAATAGAACCCCTCCATTGGAGCGACGTTATCGGTCCTTTGAACTATCTAATTAGCAGATACGATGGGAGGAATTTGAACCCCTCCATTAGAGTTATTGAAGGCAATCGAAAGTTCCTACTTCAATTCAATCATCACCCGATCTTGCCTCGAGAGATACTTCATAATTTTCCTTTGTTGTTTCCTCAAGATTTTGACCGTTTCGACAACATGTTCATCATCTGCATAATCAGGAGTTGAACTTCTCACATGCCGAGGATTTTGTTCTTCGCTAGCTGGAGTTGTTTTCATCTCCTTCGTTGCAAGTTTTACTAGTTGAATCTTCATTTTGGAACGTATCTTCATACTCATTGTTTGTTTCAATATTGTAAGAGATGTTCACATCGTTAGTTGCCATATCTAATTTTTCTTTTACTCAAGACAAGAATAAACTACATTAGTAACAAATGAATGGATCAAAGTAATTATACAATTGTCTATGCCCCACAGAGGTCACCAAAATATTTACCTGTAAATCGGTATAGTTGAATTTATAACGGGGGTTATAGACACGTGAATTACTTTGATCCAAGAATACGAAAATAATAAGAACAGAAATAAGATATTAAAATAACTTAATAAAAATACGAGCTTAACTATGGACTTAGTTTCTCCGGAAGCAGTAATAAGAGCAATGTTAAGAACTAAAGAAAGAGAGTAATTTGATATATAAAAAGTAAATTATAGCCTTTGAGCACAAATAATTTTTTTGTGACCAACTACGGCCACAAATTTTCCTATTTATAGCTCTATCAAGGGAGACAAGATTCTCGGATCAAGCTTTTCTTTAATGGAAATAAAACCCCTCTTGATGGCTATATAACCTTTGATCATTAATACATAGATTCTTTGTAATAACTGTTCGTTGAGTGTTGTCTTTTCCAATCGATTCCTTCCTTCCAAATCTTTTTTCTTGATTCCAATACCTTTAAAACTTATTCAGCATTGGACACATGTTTATACCTTGTACCAACTATTTGCTGACTCATATCATACATGTCTTTAATTCCATGTGTCAACTCATCAAGCGTCCACCTAACATTGATCAATTTCACCCATACAGTCACATAGGACAGTTTAACACAAAAGACCAATATTTTAGTTAAAGAACTCATTCAATCAATAAGTTCCCATAATCTTTCTCTTTTAGGATAAATTATCTTAATTACTCCATTATATTATAGAAATGCAAGGAGTGAATTGGATATTTGCACCTCAGCCCTCATTGTGGTGGGGTCGTCATCAGTAAGAATTATTATCATTTAGTTATTGTTCATTAAGACACGTTATCTCCTCAATTTCATCACATACAACAATAATAATAATAATTAACATAATTTAATATAAATATCAAGGTATCGTAAGCGCATTAGGAGTGAACTAGGGAAGCTGGGGCATTCAGAGTGTCATAGAGACTTAGGGTACAGCAGACGCATTAGGGTGGAAGAGGTCGTTGGGCTTTGCGTAGGATGAGTAGAGGTCGAGCGACCAGGCCAGACGAAATCCCGGTAGAGTTCTGGAAATGCATGGGTAAGCTAGGAGTGGAGTGGCTCACCAGGTTGTTCAATGCGATCTTCAGGTCCAAAAGAATGCTGGAGGAGTGGAGGTGGAGTACAGTGGTGCCCTTGTATAAGAACAAAGGGGATATCCAGTGTTGCAATAACTATAGGGGCATCAAATTAATAAGTCACACCATGAAGGTCTGGGAGCGGGTGATCGAGGCCAGGGTGAGGGAGTTGTCATCTATCTCCATGAACCTGTTCGGTTTCATGCCGGATCCACTACTAGAAACTAGAGCTATGACAACGCTTTTTTTAGCTACGGATCAGTAACCATTGCTATAGTTGGTGTATTGCTACGGTCGTAACCGTTACAAATTATTAGTGGAACTACCGGGACACTTTTCAACCGAACCGTTGCAATACTTGTAAAACCGTACCTATAGCGATAGATATGGCAACGCTTTGTATAACCGTAGCAATAAATATATCTATAGTAACGGTGGAATAAATATTGTCACGGTTATATAATTCCCTCGTTATGTTTCACACAATATTTCGTGTTACCCGCTAAAATGAGAGCGGCTCACAATCTGATTTTCAATTTTTATTTTTATATCTAATAAAATACTAAATTTTCATCGGAACTTACGAGGTGATGGCTTAACAACACCGACGATCTGAACAACACCTCCATATTTGGCAGCACCCGTAATTCCTTTCTTCTTGAGCAACACACGAACGACAAAGAAAACTCCTCCCAAAAATTAATCAAGTCGTCGCTGACCTCTTCTTCTTCATTCACTCACTCGCACCAAACCAGACCCTTCTCTTGATGAAAAAACCTAGTCACCGCTAAAGAGTAGAGACAGACAAAACGCTCCTCCCATTTTGAACCCTAGGAGCCGCCATTCCTTTCTCAAGCTAAAAACCAAGTTCGAAATCTATTGTTTATTGCTGGAGACCTAGCTGAGCTTCACTCGAATTGATTCCAGCCTTTATTTGGCTTTGTTTAGTACCTTTTCTGCTCAAGTATGTATATTCTCCTACGTCTGTTTTGTTCAGATCCGTTTTAACAAAAAATCATGCTATTGAATTATTGTTATTTTGTTATTTCTTTAGGTTTGTAAATTATAGACATGCGTCTTCATTTTTGTCTCCATCTGCTGTTACGATCAAGCTAGTGTCCCTGCTATTTCAGGAAGCCGTTGTATTTCTCCAAATGGTACTAGTTTCCTTGTTCTTCTTGATTTTAACTGCTTCATAATTTGCTCGTTGTTTAGCAAATATTTCAGATTTTCATATTCCAGACTTGCATAGATACCCAGATCCTCCAAATGAGAAGAAAGAGACCAATGAACTTGATTCAAATTAAAAGACATGAGTGTTTTCAAAATCATGTTTGGGTTTGGAAAATCATTTTGGTGGAAGAGTTTTCTGATTGGGTGTTTGACTTTCTATCTAGATTTTCTGAGAAGACTAAGAATAACATATTATATCCTAGCATTTACGAGTTAGTGTGTCTAGTAATCTATATTACACATGTACATATTTAGGTATCTTAAACTTTAGATTTGACTTATAGTTTTTGCAAATCTTAGTTAGTATCGAGCAATTCATCTTGTTATCTAAAGATAGCCGTACAACTTGGAGAAATTATCCTTGTATTCATCTAGTTTACATGACATTAATCTAATAAGCTTATGGAACAAGGTTTCTGTGAGCATTGAATCATGTTCGTTCAGTCGATTGTGAATATTGTTCTTGATAAAATGCATTATTTCACGTACTGCAAAAATAGCAGAACATGAGCTGCAAAAATGGAAAAGTTTTCAGATATTCTTTTTGATTTTTGGAGTTCATGGGAAGTAGGATAAATAGATGTCCAAAGGGTTGTCTAGAATGGAGTTATTGCATGCTTTCATAGTTGGTGCAAGTTATTGGTCTTTCTGTTAGTATTTCTTATGCATACAAGACTGAATTTTTGTTACCTGGTTATGTTATATTGGATAAAATGTCTGGTTGATTGTGTTGGTGTCTGTCATTTATATCTCTAACAGAAGAGCGTCTAAGATTGGTCTAAAATGAACATTATATGTCTACATCTGGCTAAGCACGTTTCAAGCAAAATGCTGCAGTGCTTTTGACTTCATAAGACTAATGTATTTGGCATGTGAGTGTGTATTCTTTTGTTATTATGTCCTTTTCCTTACAAGTCTATGATGTTACTAACATATTCTTGACTGAGAAGTCATTGAATTATGATGTAATTGTGTGGGCTATCCTAAGCTCATCTGTTTCAATATTGATTCTATTGCAGGTTAAGACCGTTACTCAGTTTGGAGTTGTCTTCCTTTTATTTGCTTTAGGTCTGGAGTTTTCCTTGACAAAGGTACTTTATATCATTTTATGTGATGCTTTTTTTATAATACTGTTAGAACTTATTTGAGGAAAATATCTCGGTATTTCAGCATATATCTTTCCTTACTTGGGGCAGTTTCCTAACATACTATCATGCAGCTAAAAGTTGCCGGTCCTGTTGCTGTTCTATAAAGGCTGCTTCAAATTGTTATCCTTATGTTTCTGTGTGGCGCAACTGCAATGGTATGGCTCTGGAACTGAATTTTGCTTCTTCAATTACTGATGCTTAATTATACATTTTGTATTGTCTGCAGTTATGTGGTGCAAACATGTCAGAGGGGGTGTTTGTTGGTTGCTTCCTGTCAATTTCATCAACAACAGTGGTATAATATAAAACCATGATTCTTATCTGTTTATTCTTTTCCTGAAATAAGGTAAGTCTCATTAATGATTTACTTTAACCATCTTAACTATACAGGTGGTGAAATTTCTAGTTGAGAAAAACAACAACAATGCTCTTCATGGTCAAGTGATGATTGGAACACTAATTTTTCAGGTAAAATCTATGTATTACTAGACATCGAAACATGTTTATTGGTCATTTCATTTATTCATATCTACATATTACAAGAAGTTTGGTCCTTTTTTTTTATTTATTTATCCTTAGGACTGCGATATTTTTTTATTGTTCGCTTTGCTTCCTATTCTATGAGGTAACAGTGGGCTTTTGCATAGAATAATCTCTATGAGAAAACTGTAAGCTCTTATGGGAGTGCTTCTTTCTATGTTTTTCGTTTGAGTTGGCAGTAATATGGGGCTTAGGGCAAGACTAAATATACTATTTGCTCTGTCTAGGCTACTCATCTTGTCCATGTACCTCAGTGTTGCATCAATTGTAACTTGGTCATTTGTTCCTCATTTTTGCGGATATATTAATTATTTTTGCTAGAAACACAACCACAAACCAAATAAATGGGTAAGTGATCGAGTTCACCACATCTTTCGCCTATTGCAAGCATGACTTGAGGCCATTCGGAATGTCTCTTGTGATAAAATGCCAGTGTATTCTAGCTTTTATCTGCTTCAAAATAGAACAGTCAGGTTATCAAGCAAAGAAATTTTTACTCATGACATTCAATATTTGATTCTCTCATAAAGTAAGTAATTGAAGATAAAGTGGTCCTAGAAGTTACTATTTAGGATATCTTTACCACGCAGCGGATTAGAAGAACTTTCATTAGCACTCTGTTGTGTTGTCTATCTTCTCATTAATGTATTATAAAGTTCCTAGCTCAACAGTTTTCTTGGCTAAATTATCTGTCAAACTACAAGGTATTTAAAAGAGAGGAAGCAATTTGGAGCTCCACTGGCTGCTTTCCAGATCAATCAACAGAAATTGGTTCAGATTTTGGGCAACATTCAGGCTATGCTTCTTGTTGGTTGGCGCCTTTGCAAGTTGTACGAGAGTGAAAAAATGACGCCTGGTCAAGCTAGCTTGGGGAAAGTAAGACCTTATTCTACTGATTTTAAGGGTTGTTGTATGTGATCTTTTTGACTGATAACTAATTGCGTGTTTCCAGTCATGGATTTCCTTTAGGGCGAGAGAAACGGTTTCTCTTGGACGGGAATTACTTGGTGGTAACGGTATCTTGGCTGACTTTCTAGTAGCAAAGGTTTGTGGACGAACACTCAATGCTAACTTCCCTTCTTAGATGCAAATCAGAGAATACGTGAGTCCTATTATATTTATTCGTAGAGTTGTATAGATTATGTCGGCAGCATCTTACTTTTTCTGGTCTCATTTTATTTATATCTATCAATGTCTGTAGGCATTCTGCGACTTGGAGCCCATCTATACTTATGAGGGAACCTATGATATCAACACACTGGTAACAGGTAGAGAAATCACTGGTCTTCCCAGCTTCAAGCCAACATTGAGGTCAAAAAGTCGCCTGTAGTATCTCAACCATCTTCCTATTTTCTGGAAGTTATATTGGTGAATTCAGTGCACATCTAGAGTCCAACTACTTTGTCACAGGTGAGAGTACAGGCCTGCTTCGCCTCCATAGCACATATCGCCATGACTTAAAGATATATAGCTCTGATGAGGGTCGTGTGCAGGTTTGCTTCTTTTCCTTTCTTAATAAATATTTAATATTGTAAGTATCGATTGTTTTGCTCTTTGTTCTCCAATTCTTTTTCTATGTAGCTCTTTGGTAGCTCAAATTATCTCATATGAGTTCGCTAGTTTTGCTCAACTCTTATATTGGAGAAAAATTATTTTCATTTCCCTTGCTATTTATTTTTTCCAATCTCCTCTAACCTTTGAGTTTTCGTTTTGCATAAACTATTGGTAGATGTCTGCTGCTGCATTTGCCAAAGGTCTACTTGACTTGGAAGGACAATTGACACCTATCCTGGTCTGTATCCATATCCCAAAGATTTGCTTCTCGAATAGAATTCAAAATTGAGATTTTTAATGAACTATATATTTTCTTCTTAACTTGAAGGTATCACTGGTTAGCAAGGACTCATCTATGCTCGATGGACTTGCCAATGCCAGTATCGAGATAAAAGAAGCTAATGTTTTGCACTGTTTTATAAGTTTGTTATTATATGTGAAGATTTTTATCCGGTGCTTATTTGAGGTTGTGGTTATTTCAGTCCAGAGTTCTTGTAGTTTTCGAGGATTGAAGAGTGTAAATATCTATCCAGCAGCGGATTTGTTAAAAATATGTGCTTTTACTCGAGTTTTTCTTTACATAAATGATTCTTGAAAAGCTCAAGCGAGCTAATACAATATCGACTGAACCAACTGAATGCATCAGCCTATTAAAACGATATGCTTGTACAATACTTTAGTGTATCCAATTCATTTGTACACCTTTGGTTAAGATAACATTTCCCCTTATTCTATATACAGGCGAGGTTGAATGACGCAATTGCTTCTGGATCAAAGACCCTACATAATAGTGGATCAGCAGAGAAGCCTTGGATGGTTGATGGAGCTGGACTCCCACCTAATGCATCTGAACTTCTGCCCAAGTTGGTAAAGTCTTCATATGCATGTTCTGTTTAGATCAATCTTCTGGAAAAAATCAACCTCAAGCATTAGCAGCATATTCTTTATTCCGATTGTTGAAACTTTATCCTTTTTATGCCCCTGTTACACTTCCTTTTCCTTCTCCAGGATGGTTTGTTTTAAATAGAAAAAGTTCCATTTTTCTAGTTATACTGACTGCATATACTTTCCCATCTGATATCTGAATTGTGTTATATGAAAATGAATTGTGTTGCTCATTTTCTGATTTTTTGGAGAAGTCTTTATTTTGCTATTGGTTATATGAAATTTCACTTCTTTCGAGGCAAAAAAAAACCATTTTTCCTTGTTTGGATTATTGTTTCTAGTTCTGTTGTACTACTACATGTGATTTCTGAAGTGTTTTCTGGAAATGAATTGATTTATCATTTTATGAAGTTAAGGTACGACAACTGAACACTTACTATTACATACAATTAGTGTCCAAGTAGTTTTCATATATGTTTTAACTGTTTAGTTTCAAGAATTGAATATGTTTTATGTGGAATATGCAGGCGTTTTGAACAAGAATGGTCGGAAGGAGAAAGGATTTGAAGATCAAAGATAAAAGATGTCCATTTTGGAATTAAATATGTTTACCCTTCATAATAACTAGATCGTACTTGAGATGGAATTTGAATTGCTATAGATGAATGTTCTATAGGAATATTTTGTTATCAACCTTTTTGAAACTAATTACTCTCTTGAAATGTATTAAATTTGTGCATTTGGGGTAGAACATTTGCTTTATGGATACTATTTGCTTGATGGATAATTTATATTATTAAAAGTTTTAGTTTATGATTTATTTAAATTTTCGTATTATTATAATTTATTTTTCATATATAAATCTTTATTTATAATAGGGGCTATATTATATTTTTTCAACTGAATGGTTGCAATAGCCTACCAGAACCGTTGCAATAGGACACAAATTGGTGTTCCACCATACAATACAAACCGTTGCGATAGGTCATACAAACCGTTCCCGCACACAAATAGAACCGTTGCAGTAGGGGGTAAAGGAACCGTTGTTATATATCCATAAATAACCGTTGTCACACCTCTTTTTACCGCACCCGCAAGGATGCAAAGAGTTTTTCCAATTAAAGGACAATCGAGACGGGATTTATTTAATTATTTCAGAGTCGCCACTTGGGAGATTTATGGTGTCCCAAGTCACCGGTTAAATCCCGAATCGAGGAAAAGAATGACTCTATTTAACAGTCCGCGAACCGGAAATCCGGATAAGGAATTCTATTAACCCGGGAGAAGGTATTAGGCATTCCCGAATTCCGTGGTTCTAGCACGGTCGCTCAACTGTCGTGTTTGGCTTATCTATCTGCTTTTTACAGTTATGTACTTAGTGCAAATTAATATCCCTTTACCGCTTTTATTATTATTATTATTTACGAAAGAGAATGTTGCCTAAAAATATGTTTCGAATCACGTCACATGAAATGCACCCGGATCCTCGACACATTCTTATTCAACATTTTGGGATTTGGATTTGGGCCGCATGAAATGCACGCCCGTATTTAAGAAGGTAAAATTATTAAAATACGCGCCTAGAGCGATTACTTATTTACATTTTTTGAGAAGGCCAGGAAATTCGCTAAGAAACGGCACATCTCGAAATCTAAATATTTTACATATACATTTATGAGGGCCCCGCGATTTGTACAATTTTTGTTAGGCGAGGCATAACTCTAATTCTAATTTAAAAGCAAACTACATCCCGCTATATTTATTTAAGAGTTAATTCAAGATTATTTAAAACATGTTGCGAGCCACACTACATGAAATGCACTTGTGGTTCACGACACGCTTTATTTAACCTTGTTCAAAATTGGAGTCGGGTCACATGAAATGCACCCCGATTCCTTTAATCTAATTACGTCGTTCAGTTAAAGAATAATGAACCAATTTCCATAATGTGACAACATCGTGCTCAACTATAACCAATTCGAGTAAACATACGAGTAGCTAACTAAGTGAGCAAATTCAAGACTATGGTGAACAATTACATAAACAATGGAAGCATAACTAGTTGGCGAGCATATGAAGGATTAGTCATTTTCATTAGCTAACTTCGACATTGCATGTTCAACAAAATCATATATTTACAAAAATAGTCTGAACCATACGAAAGTAAATCAAATACGAAACGATCCAAAATATTAGCGAGAAGAACAATATCGGAAAAGAACAACACCTTTATTTCTGCATATTTTTCAACGTACACAAAGAGAAAACGAACCTTTTATGACGATCTCAAACCTCGACCTCTCCGGACAGAACTCGAACCAAACCGGAACCAAGGACAGCGACTAACCAACGACGTACCGGAACTCAACAGAAACAAGAAAAATGAAGAAGTGCCCTCCTTCTTTTGAAAAATCCTTGCTGCCCGTTTTTGTTTTCTTCTTTTAGAAGAAGACCTACAATCACGTTCCTTCTTCTTAGTTGTAGCTTTTTCTTTCTTTTTCTTTTCAATTTCGTTTCTTCTTTTTTTCTGTTTTTTTTCTCTTTGTTCTTTTGAATTTCAAAATGTGTTTTTCCAGAATGCCTCTTCTCGTTCTTTTCCTTTTGCTCTCGTCTGCCTCTCTCTCTTTTCTCTTCTTGCCTCCATGCGATGACTGCTTCTTCAAAAGCTCTTTTGAAGCTTCTATTCCATTGGCATGGTTGTCCCTTGCCTCAATTAATTGATCTCCTCTTGAATACAAAGTAGAAGAACCACAAACACATATATGTTGTAAACCAGCACCGAGAGTATAATATTGTATAGGCAGATCTCTAATGCTTAGGAAGTCCACACCACCCGTCACTTATAGACAAGTCGCATAGATCTTCTGGGATGGCTTTGTAGACGCTTTTCACTTCTCAAAATTCTCGCATCAATATAATGTTGAGCATTATCAAATTTAAAATCATCTCCCTTTCTCTTCTTTTCTCCCGTTTTCTTCTCTTCTTTAGTTTTCTTTTTGCCCGTTTTCCCTTCTCTCTCCTTTTCTTTCTTTTTGTTTTCTCCAGAGACCACCCCCTTTGCCCGTTTTCTTGCTTCCTTTTATTTTAATTTTTCAAGTAGTGTGCATGTGTGCATGTGTGTGCATTATGCATTTTCCTCCATGTCATGTGTGCATGTGTTTTGTAGTGTGTGTGCATGTGTTTTGTAGTGTGTGTGCATGTGTTTTGTAGTGTGTGTGCATGTGTTTTGTAGTGTGTGTGCATGTGCATTCCCCCCCTTCATGTGCATTCCCCCCCTTCACGTAGTGTCGGGTTATTACGGGCTATGTCCGAAAATTATAAAACCGGGTAGTTTGAACCCAAATATTATTCTTCGCCCGGAACCGAGAATGGTGTTATTTAATTAATCCTAGGTAATCAAAAATAACTATAATACTCATAATTAAAATAAAACTATTTTTTTCAAGTTTAAAATGACTACAAAATATTAATAAAAAATTATTTTTGTAATTTTCGTTTTTAATAAAAAGATAAAAATATAAAGTACTATTTTTGCATTTTTCAAGTTTAAAATGACTACGAAACATTAATAAAACTATATTTTTGTTATTTTTCCATTTTGAGGTAAAAATAAAGTAAAAGAGTCAAATTTAACTAAAATAGCTATATTAAAACTAAACTAAATATTTTATGCTAGAAATATAGAAAATCTCGGGGAGGGTCAAAAATCACGTGTTTACAGCTGCCCCTCTTTGACTGAAAACACAAAGAGTTTTCAGACAAAGAACGACTAAACAAGTGTTTTTGACCTGACCCTTATTGGGAGGGATTAAACTAAAAGAAGAGGAATGTGACCGAGCCCTTGTATCTGAGCTGCCTACATATCCTTGGCTATAAAGGAATCAGGCCACGTGTAGTTCGAAAGTGAGTGAGGAAGGGGTAACCGAGGTGGAGAGCCAGTCGAGGTGTCGTTCCGTCGAGGTTCCGTCCCATCGAAGTTCCGGTCCGTCGAAGTTCCGGTCCGTGGTCCTGCTATTACATCAAAAATCAAAACATGAGAAAGACTAACTAAGCCTATCAGTCACTAGTTACAAGATTCCTATCTATAAGTCTTCTGAAGCTTGATCTTGAGTATTGGTTGGTGCTTCATGCGTACTCTAAATTTGAACCTTGATACTTGCTAGTTGCAGGTGCTGCTTTTCGAATCAAGACCAGGTATACAATGCTTGTGACCTCGGCCATGTCTTGAGCATGCCACATCTTTCATCAACTTCTGCATTTTGGATTGGCTTCATGCCTATTTTTTTTCTTTTTGTTTATTGTGACTAAACTTCTGTTGATCATCTCGGACTGTTGACTCGCATTCTGGTTGCCTTCCTTCTGATTCATGCTGGGGATTTCCGTTACACTCTGCCGCTTTCCTTAACCAACTTCAAAAATAAATCGCCGCTCCATTCTTCAGGCGGGCTTCCTGACTTCAACTATAACTTCAAAATAAAATCGCCACTCCATTCTTCAGGCGGGCTCCCTGACTTCAATTACAACTTCAAAATAAATCGCCACTCCATTCTCCAGGTGGGCTCCCTTACTTCAACTACAACTTCAAAACTAAATCGCCACTCCATTCTCCAGGCGGGCTCCCTGACTTCAACTACAACTTCAAAACTAAATCGCCACTCCATTCTCCAGGCGGGCTCCCTGACTTCAACTACAACTCACTAATTTCATCCTATCCATGATCACCTTCTTTTGCCTTTTCTATCATGATCACCTTCCTTTGCCTTTTGTACCATTTTCTTCTGAATTATCTTGTCTTGGAATTGCTTTCCCCCCTGGGTCGTATTACTCTTCTTTTGGCTGCTGGGGATATCTTTGGAACTCGTTACTCACTTGTTGGGGATGACGCTGCTGAGGAAGTATTCTTTGTTTCCTTCACCCCTCATTCTCTCTCGGACTCGCCGGGGGTTATAGTGCGTTACTAGTTTCAAGACCTGCAATGTAAAGACTGAAGACTTGCCTTTTGTTATACAGGTAGGTGCCCGCTTTTAGTAGCAATTTTTGAATTTAAAATGCATGCTGGCAACAATTTACAAAATATGCATAGGACGATGTAAGATAAAACATACGTAAAATATCCTATTCGAGGGCGAATACTCCCATCGTATCCTATTCGAGGGCGAATACTCCCATTGTATCCTATTCGAGGGCGAATACTCCCATCGTATCCTATTCGAGGGCGAATACTCCCATTGTATCCTATTCGAGGGCGAATACTCCCATTGTATCCTATTCGAGGGCGAATACTCCCATTGTATCCTATTCGAGGGCGAATACTCCCATTGTATTCTATTCGAGGGCGAATACTCCCATTGTATCCTATTCGAGGGCGAATACTCCCATTGTATCCTATTCGAGGGCGAATACTCCCATTGTATCCTATTCGAGGGCGAATACTCCCATTGTATCCTATTCGAGGGCGAATACTCCCATTGTATCCTATTCGAGGGCGAATACTCCCATTGTATCCTATTCGAGGGCGAATACTCCCGTTGTATTCTATTCGAGGGCGAATACTCCCATTGTATCCTGTTCGAGGGCGAATACTCCCATTGTATTCTATTCGAGGGCGAATACTCCCATTGTATTCTATTCGAGGGCGAATACTCCCATTGTATCCTATTCGAGGGCGAATACTCCCATTGTATTCTATTCGAGGGCGAATACTCCCATTGTATCCTATTCGAGGGCGAATACTCCCATTGTATCCTATTCGAGGGCGAACACTCCCATTGTATCCTATTCGAGGGCGAACACTCCCATTGTATCCTATTCGAGGGCGAATACTCCCATTGTATCCTATTCGAGGGCGAATACTCCCATTGTATCCTATTCGAGGGCGAATACTCCCATTGTATCCTATTCGAGGGCGAATACTCCCATTGTATCCTATTCGAGGGCGAATACTCCCATTGTATCCTATTCGAGGGCGAATACTCCCGTTGTATCCTATTCGAGGGCGAATACTCCCATTGTATCCTATTCGAGGGCGAATACTCCCATTGCATCCTATTCGAGGGCGAATACTCCCATTGTATCCTATTCGAGGGCGAATACTCCCATTGTATCAATGTATGAAAGTGAACAAACCTGAGACGTCCTGTTCGAAGGTGGACAAACCTGAAACATCCTATTTGAAGGTGGACAAACCTGACATGTCATCTTGAATTGCCTTCCTCGTTTCTCCGAGAAAATTTTTCAACAACGGCAGAAAATTTTCTGCCCCAGTATTGGCATGACTTTCCGCTATCAATAGCACTTTCTTTCCCTGTTTCAAATCAAAGAAAATTTGTTAGTTCAAAACATTGTGAGCGGTTGTGCCGCTCCTATGGGGTGGTTTTTCCTTTTCCCCTTTTCCTCGCTCGGGGTTCCCAAAACTTGTTGGGGAATGATTTCATTTGTTGGAGATGATATTCTTGCTGGGGATGGGTTTTTCCATTTATCCCTTCCCCGTTCTGTGTTTCTCAACTTATTTTGTTGAAGATGAGATTTCCTTTCTTCCTTTACCACTCTGTGTTGTCCGACCACCTCGGAACTTGCTGAAGATAACACTGCCAGTGGATTTTCATTTCCTCAAAATTGGTGTTTCACTCTTCTTGAAGGTTGTTGAGGATGACACTGGTTCGAAGACCATTTCCCTTAAGACTTTCCTTCTTCCCCAAGTGGGTATTGACTTCCAGAAAATTTTCAAACTGAAAAGAAAATTTTCTGCCCCAGTTTAATAATCTTCTTTGCACCATACTTCTCTGCCGTCAATGGCATTTCCTTGCCTTGCATAATAATTGGAAAGTTGGTGGCAAGTTTTGAAGTCATTTCTCACTATGTTTTGACTAGACCGACTTTGATGGAGAATTTTGACAAAAGGAGAAAGATAAAAAGAAACAACAAATAGAAGACAAGGAGGACTGACTCTCTAACCAGAAACAACTATAAAAACTTATCAAACGCGGATACCAACTCTACTGGTCATGACATGCACATATGGCCTATCCTCCATCGTTAATTGCCTTTCACGATTTCTGTCTCGTGATTTCCATCTGATTATCCCCTTTATTTGACTTGTAGTGCCCGAAGGGTTTTCACTTTCAAGCCTCTCTCATTTTGACTTTCTCTCAGCTTTCGTCGCCTTATGGTGCCTGTGAAGGTTTTCACCGGTAAGACACTCTCATTTGTATCACTTTTAGCTGGGGATCGGGGTGTCACTGCTAAGACTCTCTCGCGTTTCCTTTCTGCTGAGAATCAGAGTCTTTTCTGCTGAGAATCAGAGTGTTATATTATGATAGGACTCTATCCCTCGCCTGACGCGGCATCTTTTGAAGACTGATCAGAAGGTCTTTCTTTGGACCGTAATGTGGGATTTGGATAAGGCTAGAAAGAAAGGGTATCAAAGGCTCAAAACAAAATCAATTTTGGGTTCAAAATTTACAACCTTCGGACCTAAACTTATTTACGATCAACACAATTTTTCTTTGCCCTAGTTTTTACTTGGGGACTTTTTATTTCTTTATTTACACTATGACCGAGCTGTGAAGCGCCTACGTATCCTCTTTAAGGAATCAGGTCAAACGTAGTTCCCAATTCCTTTTTTTTTTTTCTTTTTCATTCATTTTTCTTTTCCTTTTCTTTTCTTTATCTCCTTTTGTTGTTTTCTTTTCTTCCCTTTTTTCTCTTTTTGTTGTTTTCTTTTCTTCCCTTTTTTCTCTTGTCTTTCAAACCTGTGTTTTCTAGTCTTTGCAACTAACTCCGAAGGAGGGGTATGAAAGAAATCAAAATAAGGCTCGAAGGGTTAACGAAGGATAAAGTGTTTGGGTAGCAGAACAAAATGCCTTCGTCATTCCAATCTTCAAAACATGCCAAGTACAAACAACACATTCGGGACATCTTTTGGTTGTGCTAGGAGTGATAACCATATCGTCCATTCGCCTTTTTCATCCATCATTTTAAAGTATTGTTGGACGACACTTCCATTTCAGTATCACGAGCGAACCCCATGTCAGCATGGCCATTTTGCCCTTAAGGCTTTCTTTGTATTTTACCCGCCCCAAATTTCACGTGACTCGGGTTCCAAATAATCTCAAATCATTATTTCTTTTAAAATGCCATGATTATCTTCCAATTCCTTCATGATTAACTTTTAAGATTAGGCCACAATTATGCGTGCATGTCATGTCACTAGTGTTGACAACAAAAATGACTATAAAGAAGAAAGACTTAAATCAAAGAAAAATGACTCGAAATAATGGCAAACAAGAGAGTTGCATTAGACGAACTAGAAATGAATTAATACGACAAAACAAACACAATAAACCGGGGTACACCCTTGGAACAAACCTACACAATACTAAATGAGGTATTATGACCAATAGAAAACTGGACAAAATAGAACGATGAAAGGGTTTGAGTTACATGACAATATCCTGATTACAACCCTGAAATAATCTGGACGATAGAAATGACAACAAAATAAGCCACCAAAACTCCATTCTGGTTGACCAAGAAATGGAGAGTCTTCCCGATTACCAAGCACGGTATTTTGGCCACTAAGCTTCGCATCAATATTACCAAGGCCACTTATTTGCTTCGACAGCTTTAGTCAATAGTCAATACATCCCCACAAAGCGTCCATCATGGCGTGCAGGTAAAGGACTCTATGCGATATTCTCGGTGTCACTATCTTGGATCATAATCAGGTTTTCCTGGACCTTCTGTTTCCGGTTCACCACAAACCAACCACCTCAATTCTCAACAATTCAAAATAAAATATGGTAGAAATGGACTCAGTCAGTCCTTATCCATATTTTTGCTTACTTCTTTTTATTTTTCTTTTTTTTTTCTTTTTTTTTCTTTTTTTTTTCATTTTTTTTTTCATATATATACATATACAGTTGTGGTCGAATCTTATGGAGATTGCCTACGTATCATGACCCCGCATGAATCATACCGAGCGTAGTTCTTGCAAATTAATGCAAGAAATAAAGAGATGTTTATTTGATTATTATTTTTTGAAAAAAAAATTGTACAAGCCGACTCCAACTACAAACTTGTGTAAGAGATTTCTACAAGAATAAGAATATTTTTGGTGTCACTTATGACTATTTCTACAAAATTGGCCACATAATGGCTTATTTGACAAAATGGCTATTTTTTGCAAAATTTATTTAAGAAAGATAAAACTTGAAAAAAAAAAAAAAAATTTTATTTATTTTTTTATTTTTGCAAACGGGGTGTGAACCCGAACTTGATTTTGCGGCTATGGCCTTGCAACATTTCCACAAGGAATATTTCAAGCCTGTGCCCGCAAATTATTAAAAATGATTCAAAGTGGCTATTTTTGCAAAAAATAGCCTTTCGGCGTCCTTTCAGAACATTCGGCTATTTGCAAAAACGGCATCACTTTGATTTTATTGAAAAAATTAAACACACAATTTTTTTTTGATTTTTTGAAAGGTGTGGTTGGACCCGATGAGGGTTGCCTACGTATCCCACCTAATGGGGAGAATCAAACCAGCGTAGTTCGGTCAAATAAACTACGTCTTTAAAGGAAACAAACTATTTATTATTTTTTCTCACACATTTTTTTTTTTTAAGTTTAAAACAAAATTTTTTTTTCTTTTTTTTTTTTAGTAAAAAAAAACAAACTATTTTGAAATCACATATTTTTTTTATTTTACAACAAATGTTTTTTTTTCTTTTTAAGTAAGTAAAAAAACAAACTATTTTGAGACTATTTTTTTCATTTTCCTCAATATAAAAAAACGGTTAGCCTGCAAGTCTGAAGCAAATATATACATAAAACAAACAGGATGCAGCAGGATGGTCTTTTCATTTCAGGTCACCTGTCCTAGACGGACCCAACCCCCGTGTTGAGTCCCCTAAGTCAAATGCAACATGATGCAAATAAACGTTCCTACTAGGGATCCGGCATGAAGCTTTGTTATTCTAGGTTCAAAAACCTGAGTTTATTGTTCTAGACCTGGCTTACCCGAGCGGACAGCTCGAGCCGAGGAGGAGGCAACAACCCGGGAATACAGAAGCTTCACCGGTTTTGCAACTTATCCAAACCTCGTTCTAAAATGGGAATCGGACACTATACAGAAAAGAAGTCACACGAAGTGCACCCTTCTTCATGATTTAGAAGACTCAGAGAGGAGATTGGTTCCGGCACAATTTATATGTACAGTTCACAAAATATCAAAGCAGTAAAAATAATATTTAGCACATTAAATACAAACATATAATAAAATCAGATAATAAATAAGCCAAATACAACAATTATTCAAAGCTCGAATTCTTAAACCCCGAACCAGTGGTTCTGGGTATCATCCCCAGCAGAGTCGCCAGAGCTGTCACACCTCCTTTTTCCGCAGTCCCGCGAGGGTGCGATGGAGTTTTTCCAATTAAAGGATAATCGAAACGGGATTTATTTAATTATTTCAGAGTCGCCACTTGGGAGATTTATGGTGTCCCAAGTCACCGGTTAAATCCCGAGTCGAGGAAAAGAATGACTCTATTTAACGGTCCGCGAACCAGAAATCCGGATAAGGAATTCTATTAACCCGGGAGAAGGTATTAGGCATTCCCGAATTCCGTGGTTCTAGCACGGTCGCTTAACTGTCATATTCGGCTTATTTATCCGATTTTTACAGTTATATACTTAATGCAAATTAATATCCTTTTACCGCTTTTATTATTATTATTATTTACGAAAGAGAATGTTGCCTAAAAATATGTTTCGAATCACGTCACATGAAATGCACCCGGATCCTCGACACATTCTTATTCAACATTTTGGGATTTGGATTTGGGCCGCATGAAATGCACGCCCGTATTTAAGAAGGTAAAATTATTAAAATACGCGCCTAGAGCGATTACTTATTTACATTTTTTGAGAAGGCCAGGAAATTCGCTAAGAAACGGCACATCTCGAAATCTAAATATTTTACATATACATTTATGAGGGCCCCGCGATTTGTACAATTTTTGTTAGGCGAGGCATAACTCTAATTCTAATTTAAAAGCAAACTACATCCCGCTATATTTATTTAAGAGTTAATTCAAGATTATTTAAAACATGTTGCGAGCCACACTACATGAAATGCACTTCTGGTTCACGACACGCTTTATTTAACCTTGTTCAAAATTGGAGTCGGGTCACATGAAATGCACCCCCGATTCCTTTAATCTAATTACGTCGTTCAGTTAAAGAATAATGAACCAATTTCCATAATGTGACAACATCGTGCTCAACTATAACCAATTCGAGTAAACATACGAGTAGCTAACTAAGTGAGCAAATTCAAGACTATGGTGAACAATTACATAAACAATGGAAGCATAACTAGTTGGCGAGCATATGAAGGATTAGTCATTTTCATTAGCTAACTTCGACATTGCATGTTCAACAAAATCATATATTTACAAAAATAGTCTGAACCATACGAAAGTAAATCAAATACGAAACGATCCAAAATATTAGCGAGAAGAACAATATCGGAAAAGAACAACACCTTTATTTCTGCATATTTTTCAACGTACACAAAGAGAAAACGAACCTTTTATGACGATCTCAAACCTCGACCTCTCCGGACAGAACTCGAACCAAACTGGAACCAAGGACAGCGACTAACCAACGACGTACCGGACCTCGACGAATGACGACGAACTCAACAGAAACAAGAAAAATGAAGAAGTGCCCTCCTTCTTTTGAAAAATCCTTGCTGCCCGTTTTTGTTTTCTTCTTTTAGAAGAAGACCTACAATCACGTTCCTTCTTCTTAGTTGTAGCTTTTTCTTTCTTTTTCTTTTCAATTTCGTTTCTTCTTTTTTTCTGTTTTTTTTCTCTTTGTTCTTTTGAATTTCAAAATGTGTTTTTCCAGAATGCCTCTTCTCGTTCTTTTCCTTTTGCTCTCGTCTGCCTCTCTCTCTTTTCTCTTCTTGCCTCCATGCGATGACTGCTTCTTCAAAAGCTCTTTTGAAGCTTCTATTCCATTGGCATGGTTGTCCCTTGCCTCAATTAATTGATCTCCTCTTGAATACAAAGTAGAAGAACCACAAACACATATATGTTGTAAACCAGCACCGAGAGTATAATATTGTATAGGCAGATCTCTAATGCTTAGGAAGTCCACACCACCCGTCACTTATAGACAAGTCGCATAGATCTTCTGGGATGGCTTTGTAGACGCTTTTCACTTCTCAAAATTCTCGCATCAATATAATGTTGAGCATTATCAAATTTAAAATCATCTCCCTTTCTCTTCTTTTCTCCCGTTTTCTTCTCTTCTTTAGTTTTCTTTTTGCCCGTTTTCCCTTCTCTCTCCTTTTCTTTCTTTTTGTTTTCTCCAGAGACCACCCCCTTTGCCCGTTTTCTTGCTTCCTTTTATTTTAATTTTTCAAGTAGTGTGCATGTGTGCATGTGTGTGCATTATGCATTTTCCTCCATGTCATGTGTGCATGTGTTTTGTAGTGTGTGTGCATGTGTTTTGTAGTGTGTGTGCATGTGTTTTGTAGTGTGTGTGCATGTGTTTTGTAGTGTGTGTGCATGTGCATTCCCCCCCTTCATGTGAGCCCCCCCCCCCTTAGTGTAGTGTCGGGTTATTACGAGCTATGTCCGAAAATTATAAAACCGGGTAGTTTGAACCCAAATATTATTCTTCGCCCGGAACCGAGAATGGTGTTATTTAATTAATCCTAGGTAATCAAAAATAACTATAATACTCATAATTAAAATAAAACTATTTTTTTCAAGTTTAAAATGACTACAAAATATTAATAAAAAATTATTTTTGTAATTTTCGTTTTTAATAAAAAGATAAAAATATAAAGTACTATTTTTGCATTTTTCAAGTTTAAAATGACTACGAAACATTAATAAAACTATATTTTTGTTATTTTTCCATTTTGAGGTAAAAATAAAGTAAAAGAGTCAAATTTAACTAAAATAGCTATATTAAAACTAAACTAAATATTTTATGCTAGAAATATAGAAAATCTCGGGGAGGGTCAAAAATCACGTGTTTACAACCGTAACAATAGCTTACAAAAGTGTTGCATTAAAAATATGGTAACGGTTAAGAACCGTTCCATATACACTATAGTAACGGTTTTAAACCGTTCCAATTGAAAAATATAACCGTTCCAACAGAGAAAGGGAAAACCGTTGCGATAGATGCATCTATAGCCACGGAGAGTGCAAACCGTTACAAGAACCGTTCCCATAGACCTATTGTTACGCCAGCTGATGGAACGGTCTGTAAACCATTCCCATATCTATATGGCAACGGTTAAACAACCTATGGAAACGGTTTCCCAACCGTTACCATAGGCCAATTTTTCAGTAGTGATCGGTCCACTACAAAAGCTATCCACCTTGTCAGGAGATTGGTGGAACAGTTCAGGGATATGAAGAAGGACCTGCACATGGTGTTTATCAACTTGGAGAAGGCGTACGACAAGGTCCCTAGAGAGGTACTATGGAGGTGCCTGGAGGCTAAGAGCATGCCGGAAGCCTACATCAAGGACATGTACGATGGAGCTAAGTCCAGGGTCAGGACAGTGGGTGGTGACTCAGACCATTTTCCGGTGCTTATGGGGCTCCATCAAGGATCCGCGCTTAGCCCCCTCTTGTTTGCCTTGGTGATGGATGGTTTGACGCGGCATATTCAAGGGGATGTACCTTGGTATATGCTATTTGCTGATAACATAGTCCTTATAGACGAGACGAGGGTCGGTGTTAACGAAAAGCTAGAGGTATGGAGACAGACTCTCGAGTCTAAGGGGTTCAAACTAAGCAGGTCTAAGACAGAATATTTGGAGTGCAAGTTTAGCGTTGAGACGAGCGAAGTGGGAGGGAGCGTGATGATCGGATCTCAGACCAAAGCCAAGAAGGATAGTTTCAGATACCTTGGATCGGTGATCCAGGGGGACGGAGAGATAGACGGGGATGTCACTCACCGTATGGCGGCGGGGTGGTCGAAGTGGAGGCTTGCATCAGGAGTCTTGTGTGATAAGAAAGTGCCACAGAAACTCAAAGGGAAGGTTTATAGAGGTGTGGTTAGACCTGCCATGCTGTATAGGACGGAGTGTCGGTCGGTGAAGAAATCTCACGTTCAGAGGATGATGGTTACGGAGATGAGGATGCTTAGGTGGATGAGCGGGCTCACCAAGTTAGATAAGATTAGGAACGAAGTTATTCGGGAGAAGGTGGGGGTGGCCCATGTGGATGAGAAGATGCGAGAGGCGAGGTTCCGGTGGTTCGGGCATGTGCGGAGGAGAAGCCCCGATGCCTCGGTGAGGAGTTATGAGCGGCTAGCGGTGGTCGGTGTGAGGCGAGGCAGAGGGAGGCCTAAGAGATACTGGGGAGAGGTAATTAGGCAGGACATGGCCAGGATGCGGATTTCCCAGGACATAACCCTTGATAGGAAAGTCTGGAGGTCTAGTATCAGGGTTGTAGGATAGGGGCTTCTAGATATTTCGTACTCCTTTCCCGGGATGGGTGAGGCATGGTAGGGCCGCCCATAGATGATTAGTGCGTGTTCTCTTATGGTAGTCATTTCTGATAATTGCTGTTTTAATATCATTGCATGCCTGCTTATTTATGGTACATATGTTTCTTATGTTTAGATAATTTTTATGCGATGTATACTGGAGTAATTAATGCGGTTTTTGTTTTTATTTTTGTTTTTGTTTGCCTTTCTTTTCCCTGCGCCGAGGGTCGATTGAAAACAGCCTTTCTGCCCTATCGGGTTGAGGTAAGGTCTGTCTACATATTACCCTCCCCAGACCCCACCTTGTGAGAATATACTGGGTTGTTGTTATTATTGTTGTTGTAATATAAATATCACGTAATTTCTTATTTTCTTGTTTTGTTTTGTTTTTGAAATGAACCGCTAGAAAACGCGTGCGCCTAACAAAGTTCGGCTCGTAAGTAGAAAAGCGTGTATGAACCGTGGAGGCATGTGTATCGGTATCACTTCCAATCTAACAGTATTTCTGTGCCGATTTGAAATTACTCAAGAATAGTTTCTTCAAACTAACAATTATATATATATATATATATATATATATATATATATATATATATATATATATATATATATATATATATATATATATATATATATATATATATATGCTACTCCCTTCGGTTCAAAATAAGTAATTTTTTAGTTTTTTTTATGGTTCAAAATAAGTAATCTTTTCGGACTTCAAGAATAACTTAATGATATTTTTCCTACATTGTCCTTGGAGTAAATAGTATTGGAATATGTGTTAGGAGTATTTATGTGAGATAGAAAGGTTAAAACTGTCAATTCTATTGCTAATTAATGCTAAAATGTGACTTTCTTAATATGTGTGAAAACATCCAAAAAAATACTTATTTTGGACCGGAGGGAGTACTAATGTGACAGGCACATTTCCCTAACGTCATTTTTTCTACTACTTTTAAAATTGTCTATATATTTCATTAGTTATTGACATAATACATAAAATAGCACATGAACTTGTACCCAAATCCCTGTCACACACTTGTTTATCACGGGAAACCTTTTACATACCCAACCTTTTAAAAGTGTGTCACATACACATTACGTTTTTCTTGACCAATTTTCCAAAACATGTATGATTTCACGCTCCAATCAGATAGTGACATATGTCATTATTTTTAATTTAAAAAATAAAACACTTAAAATTACACTTATACCCCTTAACCATCTTCTCCATTTCATATCTTTCTCTTCTCAATGGGAGATTGACGTCGGACACCACCAAAAAATCACATTTAATGACCTTCATATTATAAAGCAAAATTAGGAACTCAAGTACATTAATCACGAGTTTGTGAGTCTAGATTCAAATCTAACACAAGAAATATAACGCAAAACTCAAAACTCCATTAAAGTTGGTTATGACAAAATCCATGGTTGCTCGATTCGTTGTATAGATTCAAACCTAGATTTATAAAATTCTCTTGATATAGATTTCTTTTAACTTTCTTTACCAATGTCTTCCAAAGCTATTTTATATTATTGTTATTCTTAAAATGATGGACATGGAAGATGGAAAAAATGGATGGGGAAGAAGACGAAAATGGGAAAAGGGGGAAGGGCAGCAACAAACTGGTTGTTTGTTTTCTATGGGAGAGGAAAGGAAGTTTTCTATGGTGAGATTTTGGAGAAAAAGAAAAAAGGAATAATTTCTCCATTGTTGCAAGAGCTGGTTGTTTGTTTAAGCTCTTAATGAAGAAGATGCTATTTTTAATTAAAAAATAAAAAATGGATATGTGTCAGTTACACACGAGAGTTCACGGATTTCTTTTCCTATTCACTCGCTTTATTTGTGTGTAAAACACGCTCTTGTCATGTAATCATAATGGTGTGTAACTGACACACTTTTAAAAGGCTGGGTGTGTAAAAGGGTTCCCGTGATAAAAAAGTGTGTAACAGAGATTTGTGTACAAGTTCATGTGCTATTTTATGTATTCTGCCTTAGTTATTAATTAGTAATTACATACTTGCATGCGAAAATTATGAATTGTTTCATATTCTACTTAAAATTCTATTATTTTCATTTTTACGTGGTATTTAACAACTTTAAGAGTACACAAATTCAACGTGTACCATATATATTTCTTCCAAGTTTGTCACATTAGTAACTAGGATAATTTGATGAACCAATTAGTTTTCTTGTCTCTGCCTTAGTGAACGATCATAAGATAACGTTGACACTCAACTGAAGGATCAAACCAAAACAAAATGAAACAAGGCATCGTAGCGAGACTAGGGTTCTTCGAAGTTTCCTTTTACTAATATGATATAGTTCCAAATTAATAAGAACAAGACAAGCCTTTGTATGTTACAAGTGTCGAACAGTGGTGGATCTAGCGTATAGTATATGGGTTCCCGGAAACCCAGTAACTTTTGTGTACACCTTTTATTTTTATTTAAAAAAATTATTAAATATCTATAAATTTCTATTTGTGAACCCAGTTATTATTGTATATTAATTTGAAATTGCGATAGGAACACATAAACTTCAAAATTTTAGATCCGCCTCTGATATCGAATTTCTTTTTCAGAAGGATGGGCGGCCAAGATCATTCTTGTATTCTTTTGCTCTACTCAAGTTACTTAGAGCCACAAGAGAATAGCAACAAAGATCAACTAATTAGAGGGAGAAAAGACTGCTATTTCAGAGGTCAATAATCCATGATTTGGCAAAGATTCATGTTCTTAGTGAAACATAATCTTTAATGGACCTTAATTGAATTTTTACATCTTATATTCTTGTTTCTTTTTTTAATCTCCATTATCAGAATTCAGTGCTATTTATTGCCTGGAGTTTGTTTCGTAATTTTAATAAAAATTAATGTTAAAATCAACAGAAAAGTAACTGGAACACTTCGGAGTTTAGTACTAATATCTTTTTGATTAAAATTATATGTTTTCTTAATTTCATGCGATATGGTTTGATAATAAGTTTAAGTAATCAGCATTCAAAAATATGAACTCTATATATATTTTTGTCTTACATGTAAAAAAAATTTGTCACGTTTTCCTTTTTAATTTTAGTCGAGTGAACAATAAACATGATACGGATAATGTTACAATTTTCTTATATAATATATAAGAGAAAAATAGAAAGAGCTGAAAGAATAAATGTTGGTTTTGTTTAGGGGGGAGGTTCGGGGTGGGAACACAATAAATTAGTTAAGTCATATGGGTACAAGAAACTATTACGTGAAAGTATAGCCAAAATGGGACCATATTTTTAGTTTTACCCGACTCTTTGTACATAATTTGAAAGAAAATTTTTACTCATTAAACTAACTATGATATTTCTCTTTCCTTCCTTATAACGATTCAAATCCACGGGGGAACCCAAAATACTACTTGATCCGAGTGAACCCAACCTTTAGATGTACCCCAACTGTCACAGGCGTATTTTATGTCACACAAAAACAGCCTGCGCGGCGGCCAAGTCGCGACTTGACTTCAGCTTGCTCCAACACTCGGTCAAAATTCTGTGACTTTGAACTTAGATAAATTTAGGCAGTTTTTAACGTAGTAAGCTTAGATTGATTTTAGGCAACGAAAATATATGTGAAGGGACAGAAATATAGATGAACAAAAGGCACAATATACAGGAAACTCTTTTTTCAACTTTGTATTTAACTCGATCATACAAAGAAACTCAACTCGAAATACATCTGTGTAAAAAATAAAGATCACTCTTGACCCTCACAAGACTACTCTTAGTCTTAGGTCGTTTTCACTCTTGAAAACAGATTTAGCACTCCTTCCTAACCGATACATGCACTCTACATGTTTTTCACTCCCTCCTCCAAAGGGAATGAGTGCTGTCCATTTATAGAAGATGAACCAGCCCCATATTTACAATAGTTACCCATTTTTAGGCTTAGGACACTTGCCAACTCATCCCACTACTTTAGTCTAGCGTAGTTGACACCCCCAACTACTAGTATCACGTAAATCATGCTAAAGTATAATGGGATTATGGCCCCAAAAATGTGCTACCTCCTGCCAGCATTTTAGCAAAGCTTCAACTGCTGCCCATGTGCACAGCATGTGCTGTAACCGCCATTGACTTGTTCAATTCTAATGGAGGGTAGCAAGCGACTGTTGATAATGGTGAGCCAACACTTAGCCTCCCAATTGAGAGACTATGAGTTCAATGTGATCCGGAGCTTTATCCATATACGCTCCCGGTCAGGCACACATATTATTTCAAGAATTGATGCCAAATAGACATTTGGAAGGTAATAAGCAGTGTAAGTATCTCTATCCCCCGTGAATACTAGTAGTCGGTACACTCAGTAGATGGCCTCGACGAACGCATTTACCCGTGTGTTGCATACTGTGACCACCCATTGTCATGTTCTGGTAAGTTAACGTAGAACTCCCTAACCATCTAAACATTCACCTCCTTCGGTTTATCAAAGAAGATGTCCAGATGACACCTCCTCAACTCATTGAAGATATTTGGGCATTCCACTTGCAAGGCTTGTCTGTCAATATACACTTCCGGTAACAGTTTTTGGATGCCTTGGCATTATACTGGTCCTCAGCTAGTTTAGAAACGAACTTAGCATGGCCAAACTATTCTGCACTAGGTTTACCCCAAGCTCTCGAAGAACTGCCTGGTCCACTAGCGAAGGACCATATGGTGCGTCTCTTCCTAGATAGGTGCATTGTACCTGCCAAAACAAACAGAGGCTCCTATCAGTGAGGTTTTGAGTTGGGTGAGCCTTGGGTGGTTACTCACACTTCACCAGCACCATGGTCACATTAGGCCTTAGAACTCCATTGGGGCAATTACACAAACACCTTGCGAACAAGGCACTATTCTAACACATTTAGCTCTCATGGAAACATCAATTCTTCCCCCCAAAACAACAATTTTTTACTTCACCATTCCACCCCACAACAATTAGTCTTACACATACAAGCACACACTTCTCTACAATATTGTGCACACACCTCTCTACAATATTGTACACATAACCCATTAGAAAGCAAAAAAGAAAATCAAAATAAATAAAATCTACTAGAAATATTACACAATTAGAACATGAATTAACGTAAAAACTAAAAAAAAATACAAGAGAAAAGAGAGAGAATCTTTCCATACCTGGATGTAGAAGAGGGTGAGAGGAATGGAGGTTGGGAGAAATAGGTGGGATTGTCAGAGAAGTGAAGAAGAAGAACAAGAACAAAAGAGAGGATAGGCTTAGGGTTATTAGAGAGAGGGAGAGAAGATGGGGAAAGTTAAGGGGTATCAAGTGTTTTAATGAAATAAAGAGAGGGGAAGCAATTAGAAAAGAAAAGGAAATTAAAATTAAAAAAAAATAACCTACCTGGGCGACGAAAATGTCGCAACTCACAGCGATCGCGGTGAGTGAAAGAGTTCGAGGAAGAATGTTTCTGTTTTACATCGGTCGCGGTGGATTCACATAACCTGAGGTAGAATACCTATCTTTTGTCGCGGTCGTGTCACGGTACGAGGATTTCTTTTCATAAGGAGGTTATAGAAGAAAATAAAAACAACAAAATTTATGGGTTGCCTCCCATGCAGCGCCTGATTTAACGTCGCGACATGACGCAAGCTTTGATCATCACTCCTCATTCGCTTACTGGGGCTCTTATTATCTCTCTATCCCCTTTTCTGCAATTCCAAGGTAATTTTTCAACCTTTTCCTATTCACTATGAACTTATGCATCCCATATTTTGATTGAATCTCAACAGCTCCACTTAAGAATATTTGCGCCACTCTGAAGGATCCTGACCATCGGGACTTAAACTTAACCTGAAACAATCTCAATCTCGATTTGTATAACAATACTAGATCTCCAAATTTGAAGTTCCAATCCATATGTGGTTATCATGCATTAGTTTCATCCTTTCGTTGTATAATCGTGCACTCTCAAATACCTGGAACTTGAATTCCTCAAGCTCATGTAACCGAGTGACTTTGTTGGTACATGTGGTCTCCATGTCCAAGTTCACGTGCCGAAATGCCCAAAATGCTTTATGTTAAAGCTCTACCGGAAGGTGGCATACCTTTCCAAACCACAACTTGTACGGTGACATACCAATTAGAGTTTTGAATTTTGTGCGGTATACCTACAATGCATCATCCAGATTTTTTGCCCAATTGGTCCTTGTTGCATTCACTGTTTTTGTGAGGACACTTTTAATTTCCATGTTGGACACTTCAACTTGCTTGCTCAACTGTGGGTGATAAGGGGTGGTCACTTTATGACTAACTCCATACTTTTTTAATAGCTATGTGAACGCTTTATTGCAAAAATGGGTTCCACCATCACTGATTATAGCTCTCGAGGGTTCCAAAACGTGTGAAGATGTTTCTTTTTAGAAAGCGTTTTAACCCTTTTGCATCATTGGTCAGGAGAGCCACCACTTCGACTCACATGGAGACATAGTCAACCACTACCAGTATATATGTTTTACCATAGGAGATCACAAACGACCCCATAAAGTCGATCCCCCACATGTCAAAAACCTCCACATCTTGAATTGTGGTCATTGGCATCTCGTGTGGCAAGATATGTTGCATATTCTTTGGCATTCATCGAAACTTTTAACCCAAGTGTGGGCATCCTTAAACAGAGTTGGCCAATACAAACCCGATTCCAACACCTTAGTTGTTGTCCGAATTCCTCATAAGTGTCCACCATATGGTAAAGCATGGCAAGCCTGCAAAACAGAATGCTGATATTTCTCAGGGATATACCTCCGGATTATATTATCTATATATTTTAAACAGTATAGGTTCATCCCAATAATAAGACCGACAATCATGAAAGAAATTTTTCTTTTGAATTGAAGAGATTTCATAAGGTATAATACCACTTGCTAAATAATTAGCAATATCAGCATACCATGGTGTATCCTCTGTTGTCATTGCTAGTAATTGTTCATCTGGGAATGTCTCTATTGTATCCTCAACCTCTACCTTCTTTTCAGCTCCTTACAACCTTGAGAGGTGGTCAGTTACTTGGTTTTCTGTCCCTTTTCGGTCTCTGATATCGAAATCAAATTCTTGTAGCAACAGAACCCAGCAAATTAAGCGTGGCTTTGACTCCTTCTTGTCTATCAAGTACCTAATCATTAGTCAGTATAAACAATAACTTTTGAACCAATCAAGTATGACATAAATTTGTTGAATGCAAAAACAACATCCAACATCTTTCTTTTTGTCACAGTGTAATTGAGTTGTGCACCACTTAGAAATTGGGTGCATTAGTTTATCCTTTCGCTTCCCCAAGACTACTCCTATAACATATTCACTAGCGTCGCACATGAGCTCGAACGGATGCTCCCCGTTGGATGCAACAATGATGGGTGCAGTCACCAATATCTTCTTCAATTCCTCAAATGCCAACCTGTAATTATTAGAGAACGCAAAGGGTTGATCCTTTTCAAGGAATTTACATAAAGGTTAGCAATCTTTTATGAATCGCCTGTAGAACCTAGCGTGCCCAAGGAAACTTTTCACTACCTCGACTGAAGTAGGTGGTAGCAATATCTCAATCACGTCAACCTTAACATGGTCAGCCTCAATTCTTTTATTGGACACTCGATGCCCCAAGACAATCCTTTTTTGTATCATAAAATTGTACTTTTCCCAATTCAGCACTAAATTTGTCTCCACACATCTTCTGAGCACTCTTCTTAAATTGTAAAGACAGTCCTCGAATGAATCCCTTACCATGGAGAAATCATCCATAAATACCTCCATAATGTCTTCTACCATGTCCATGAAAATGGCTAACATGCACCATTGGAATGTGGTCAGGGCATTACAAAGCCCAAAAGGCATTCTCCAAAAGGAAAAGATGACATACGGACAGGTGAATGGTGTTTTCTCTCTGTCTTTGGAGGCTATTGAGATCTAATTGTATCCCGAATGTACATCCAAGAAACAGAAGTGAGATCGCCCAGCCAACCTATCCAATATTTGATCAATGAATGGCAAGGGAAAATGGTCCTTCCGAGTGGTTGTGTTCAATTTCCTATAATCCATGCAAATCCGCCATCCCATGACTGTACGAGTCGAGATCAACTCGTTATTCTCATTTTGTACGACTGCCATTCCTCCTTTTTCAGCACATACTGAACATGATTGATTTAATTATTGTTAGAGACGGGGAAGATAATACCCGTATCTAACCATTTGATCACTTCCTTCTTCACCAGCTCTTTCATATTCAGGTTCAGCCTTCGTTGATATTCTTCGGAAGGTTTGTGCCATTCTTCCAATATAATCTTGTGCATACAAAAAGCTAGGGTGATACCATTTATGTCTGTCATGGTCCAACCAATGGCAGTCTTACATTCATGTAACACCTGTAGGAGTTTCTCTACCTGCACAACTAGCAAAATAGATAATATAATAACAGATAAAGTAGAATTAGCCCTAAGAAAGCGTACCTAAGGTGAGCTGGAGGCAATTTCAGCTCCAGTTTGGGCAATTCCTCTACTGATGGTTTTTACAGTGGTGTAGCTCACTTTTCTAACTCAATGGACTCGAATTGAGGTTCCCTCTTCCAAAATCCTTAGCCTTTGAGTGCCATGACCCACTATGCCAACCCTTCACCATTCATCTCCTCTAAATTTGTCAAGCAAGCTCCTAGTGGATATTTAACATCCAGGATCTCATCATATTCATGTAGGATCACAACTACTGCCTCCACTAGGGGGCAATTAGCATATTCATGGGTCTCCTCATGGATTGCTTAACATTGAATATGAGTTCTTCATCATTAAACCTCATTATTAATTCCCTAGTTTCACAATCAATCAATGCTCTCCCCATGGCTAAGAATGGCCTCCCTAGATTGATGGGTATCTTCTCATCTACCTGGCAATCCAGAATAAAGTATGCAGGGAATATAAACTTTCCCACTCGTACCAGCACATCATCAAGAATCCTTGTTGGCCTTTTAACAGTGTAGTCAGCCAGCTGCAACAATATCTAAGTCGGTATAGCTCTGCCAATGACCAATTTTATATATATTGCTAGAGGCATCAAGTTTATGTTGGATCTTAAGTCACACAATGCTTTTGCAAAGGCATATCTCCCAATAGTACACATAATAGTGAAGCTACCCGGACCAGACATCTTTTGAGCCATAGGTCTTATCACTACTGCACTGCATGTCTATGTTAGAGTTACTGTGGATAGGTCCTGAAAGTCATATTTTCGTGACATTAGGTCCTACCTCATCTTTGCATAGCCTGGCATCTCCCTCAAAGCATCCATCAAAGGAATATTCAATTGAATTTGATGAAGCATCTTCATGAATTTCCTGTATTAATCTTCTTTCTTTTGTTTTGCTAGTCTCTGAGGGAATGGTGCAGGTATCACCCTTTGTGCACTACTTGCTGGCTTCTCTTTGTTGGAGTTCTGTGGAACAAGAGGTACTACCTGTTCTACAGCTTGTTCACTCTCTTTAGCCTTACCCTTATCATCCTGAACCTGTTCAACCACCATTTCAGTAAGTTTTACTGATTCATCTACCTCTAATAAACAAGAGTGGATGGTATAGTCTCTCTGCTGGATTGCACAAATGCTTGCTCCCTGTCTAAATCTCTCACATTCCAGAGACTTACTACCATCAGCTTATTCGGGTTATGCTCCTTGGGGTTAGTATTCGTGTTGGATGACAATGTTCTCTATGGGTGGTTATTTAAGGCCATGGCAAGCTGCCCGAATTGAGTTTCAATGTTCTTTATTGCTGAGTCATGCACTACCAACTTTTCCTGCATCTTACCATTTGTCCCAATGAGTTGTTGAAGCATACCCCTAATTTATACCATGTTACCATCCTGTTGCTGATGAGGTGGTTGATATGCCAATTGTTGTTGGTTCTACTGTGGATAGCCTTGTTGTCTCTGATATGGCAACATTTGGCCTTAAGGCTGTATACCTCTAGGTTGTGGTATGGTTGGTATGTACTGCTGATTAGTTGCTGGTCTCCACTATTGTTCTCCTTCTCTCTGATCCCCAAATTGTTGACATAATTCATATCATCTGTTAATCCTTGATTGTCACCTTCTCCACTCCATGAACATACATAAGACTAATTAATACAAGGTGTACACAGTCCTCCATTTATTGTGTCAATGGTATGAATTTGCTTTGTACCCATCTCGTCAATCTTCTTTGTCAATACACTTATCTGAGTCATGAGTGTGGCTATGTTCTCTGCATGGGTATTATCTGGGTCAAGAGAAACTGAATGCACTATTGGTGTCAAGGTCGTACCTATCACCATCCACCTCGAATTTCGGGACATCTTGTCAAGAAGGATTTTACATTCTGTGAATGTCTTACTCAAAAATACAACCCCAGGTGAAGCATCTACATTGACCTTCAAATTTTCTACTAACCCTATATAGAATCTCTTGCCGAGCATCTAGTCTAGAATACCATGATGAGGACACTTCACTAGCATCCTTTTGAATCTTTCCCAAGTTTCCTACATGGACTCAGTAGGTTGCTGCTTGTATTGCAATATCTCATCAATCTGTCTTGTAGTCTTGTTGGGCGGGTAAAAATTGTTCAAGAACTACTTGACTAATTCCTCCCAAGTGACAATGGAATTTATTTGAAGAAAATTCAGCCAAGTCTAAGCTTCCCCAGTCAAAGAGAATGGGAACAATAATAGTTTGATGGCTTCTGGGGTCACCCTAGGCTGCCTTTGGGTCACATAAATCGACAGAATTATTTTTACGTATTGTTGAGGGTATTCAATGTGTGACCCGAAGAACAACCCCTTATTCTGCAGAAGATGCATCATGTTGTTGGTGATCTCGAATTTCTCTGCTTATATTGGGGGAACATCAATAGCAGTGGCCAAGTTGTCAACAGTTGGTTGTGCCCAATCATAAATTGTAGCTTCTGGCACAAGAGATGCTACCATTAGATGTTTGGGTCAGCTTGGTCATCCCTGATGTTTTTATTGACGTTATCGACGTAACCATTTCAATTTCAAGTTGGTATATTAGTTGTGATTGTTTGTTCTTCTTGTTGGCATGGTTTAATGCCCTGAATGTTTTTGTCAGGGTTTGAGAGTCCTTCAAGTAGTTTACCAGCCCTCGAAGATTCTCTAGGCATACAACTGAATCACACAAGATTTCAAACGTGAGAATTTTAATGCAAAATTATTTAACACTGTAGAAATTTGATCTAAGCTAATAATTCTACCACTACTTTGAAGTTGTAATAAATAACACCGTTAATTCTTCGGAAACAACGCCAAAATTTGATCACGCCTAATTATGCCTTATAAAAGACAAAGAGGTCATTGCAAATATAACCCGATATTTAAGTCCGGAGTCGAATCCTCAGGGAACTAACCTATTTATTACAACTCTTGGTGATGTTATTGCCAACTCAAACAATTTCCACAAGCAAGATTTTTATCACTTATAATCCGGTTTTTAAGTCCGGAGTCGAATCCTCAAGGAACTAACCTATCTATTACAACTCTTGGTGATGTTATTACCAGCTTAAACAATTTCCACATGCAACTCTTGGTGTTGTACCCAATCATAAATTGCACCTTCTGGTATAAAAGATGCTACCATTCTGACGTTTGGGTCAGCTTGTTCATCCCTGATGTTTTCATTTACGTTATCTACGTAACCCATTTCAATTTCAAGCTGGTATATTAGTTGTGATTGTTTGTTCTTCTTGTTGGAATGGTTTAATGCCCTAAATGTTTTCTCGGGGTCTGAGAGTCCTTCAAGTAGTTTACTAGTCCTCGAAGATTCTATAGGCATACACCTGAATCACACAAGATTTCAAACGTGATAATTTCAATGCAAAATCATTTAACACTGTAGAAATTTGATCTAAGCTAATAATTTTAGCACTACTTCTAAGTTGTAATAAATAAAACTGTTAATTCTTCGGCAAAAGCGCCAAAATTTGATCACACCTAACTATGCCTTATAAAAGACAAAGCGGTCATTGCAAATATAATCCGATTTTTAAGTCTGGAGTCGAATCCTCAGGGAACTAACCTATCTACTACAACTCTTGGTGATGTTATTACCAGCTCAAACAATTTCCACATGCAAGATTTTCATCAACAAATATTGGATTTTTATTTAACTAATTCAAAATAATATTAAAACTAACAATATGCTAAATCAAAGATAATTCAATGGTAAAAAGGTCTAGAGTATTGATTTCTCAAATTGCCAGTTTAGATCTTTACTCTTTTGCTATAGTCTCGTTGTAATACTCTACGAGGATTATGAGCTATAGGTTATCACAATTATCTCTCGATCAACTACAATAATTTACTAGAGCATTCTCTCGAACTACTCCAGCTGATAACTTATGCTGCTCTAAATTATCCCACCAAACTTTCATTATCTCTAACCCCACTTTTAAGTTCAAGTAATGAATCTCTTCAATTATCCAAAAGTAGTATTGTTCAACAGCAGTCTAATCTAGTATTCTTTCTCAAACAATACACGACAATTAGACACGATTAATCAAGGGCTTATTCAATTAATCACCATACAAAACATAGTTGAATAATTATACAATAAATCCAGCTCGATTATAATAAATTTTAGTCAAAACATCATCCAACACTTGGTTCCATCAACCCTAGATTAAATGTTTAGCTACTCATAGCAAAGAAAAATAACACTACAAAAGTATTCATAGTGTGCAATTGAAATAATACAGAGAAGATAGATGGTTGGTTGCTCTTCTCATACTTGTTCTTACCACCAAATAAATCTAAAAATAAACTTAAACCTTGATTGGGTGAGTTTGTTGAGCTTATGAAGGGTTGTGATAAGTTTTCTCCGATTTACACTTTAGTCCGATGATTTCTGGGCAATTACGCAGTCTATCGCAGCCGCAAAAAAATGCGGCGCGATCGCGGTGAGAGACAAATATTCTGCCTCGCTCCCTTAGCCTACCGCAATTGCGGTGGCTTCAAGTTGAGTCCTCTTTGTCTCTTTCTTGCTTATTTTCACTCAGGTTCTTCTTGATTGGCCTTTTATCCACCTTCGTGACTCCAAAACATTCCATAGGCTCTTCCTAACTTGGATTAGTCCCTGTAAAGCAAAAGAACACCAATTAGAGTATTTTGTTTTCATTTAGCCTTTAAACACAATAAAGCATGGTACATTTAGAGTGTAAATATTGTCTATGTAGCCTATTATCAATACCCATTTCAAGAGCTAGTGTTATTTCTCAACCAATAGTGATTCCCACTTTAATACATTCATCAATTCAGTTATAAATTCTATTGGGATCATTAAAAACTCAAGTCAATCCCATTTGTATCAACACATCGCTATTCACCTCATGTTTTCATCCCGATTACCATTTTCAAGATCCACTCCCAGCGTTCATACAATACTCGAATACAATTTCAACTAAATTTCACAAAATTGCTAGTAATACTTCAACATATCATATATATGAACCAAGTAAAAAGATTACCTCTTGGAGGAAGAATATCACTTTTTCTCCTTCTGGTGTTCTTGGAGGATTTGGAAGAATCTAACAATTTACCATGGTTGAATATTATTACTATTAGTGTTAATCAACTTTGATACAAATCACTAAAACTCATCTAAAGAGTATAGATGAGAGATATGATTCTCGTTCGTTGTAGAATCTCAAAACTTGCCCAAAATTGTGTTTTTTTCTCTTATTTTACCCAGATTTTAAAGGCCCCAAAGCAACCATTGGACACAGTTTGGTTAACTGTGTCACGTATTTGCCAATTGTTGGCCTAGTGCCTCCAACCCTTACCTTCCCATCCTTCTAGACTTGTAACGGCCCGACAAGTCATTTGTTATACTTGAATCTTATTCCCCTATTTGATTATTTTCATATGTTCATAATTTGTTTGTGACTCGCGGGGGGTAGTTGCTTTGGTTTTGGGAAGGTTTTGGAATTAATTGGAACACTTAGATCTATGGTTGAAATCTTAAGTTGCAAGAGTTGAGCAAGGTCTGACTTTTGAGTAAACAATATTGAATTTATATTTTGATGGTTCAAGTATATTCGTATGGTGATTTTGGACTTAGGCCTATGTCCACATTTGGATTTGGAGGTTCCTCGGTTGATTGTGTTCTAATTGGCGAAACTTGAAAATTTAAATATTTGGAAAGTTCATAAGTTTGACTTTATTAGGCTCAGATTATTGTTCTGGGAACTGGTATATGTCTGTTTTGTCATTCAAACTTGTGTTTAAAGTTTGGGTTCATTCCACGTTGGTTAGTCTTGAATCAGACGTTTGGTTTGAAGTTGTTAGTTTATGAACTTAAAAGATTAATCTTGATCGAAATTTCATGGTATTGAAATTAATTTAAGTGTTTTGACCATTTGGATATGTTTGGGTGATGTGTAAGGGCTTTTTGGTATGGTTGGACGAGGCCTCGCAGGGCTCTGGTGTACTTATGATTAGCTTCAGATTATTTGGAAAATAATTGGCAGGTCTGGTGCTGGTGCATCAAGCCTACAGAGATAAGGTGCGCATGTGTGAATCACACATGTTTGAAAGGGGTGCGCAAATTCGAAGAGGATCTTGGTTGGGTAGTCGTCGATTTTGTAACGTTTGGCCGCTTCTACGAGGGAAGGTCCTATGGGGAAGATCTGCAGATACGAAGGCCAATGTTATGATGAAGTTTCGCTGCAGGTCTGGTAGGCTGAGCGAGGGCGTAGATTGTTTTTTGACCGCAACTGGGGGCTCGAAAATGCGAGGTATTTACCGGCAGATGCAGACATCACTGGGAATTTTATTATTCAAAGGGTTAACTCACTTTTCATTATTAGAGATTTGGATCTCGGCTAGAGGCAACATTTTGAGGAAGTTTAAGCACACTTGGAGGGTAAGTAAACTCTACTTGATTTTGATATTGGATCTTATTTCCTATGGATTATTGACGAGCGTAAAATACAACACAAAATTATTGCTCGTGAGTCAAAGATAGTATAGTCTTTAGTTAATTACTATACATGAAAATTAATACTTGATTGAATGATTAACTACTAAAAAGTTAAGCAGTTATCAATTGATCACCAAAGACAACGGCCGAGCAACAAGGAGATATCAATGAGAGAAATAAGAGTAATTAACTAGACAGGGGCAAGATAATTGACTCGGGATTCAATTCTTAAATTAGTTCAGTCTATAATTATAGCAACTAATCGATCGTTTTGTATATTCGTGCCCCCACCCCCTTTTTTGGATGCTTCACATATAAGTGTATATGATTTTATGACTTACGGGGTTGATTGGTTCGTTCCAGAAAGATTTCGAGTTGATTTGGACCTTTTGATTCTTGGTTTAGAAGCCTAAGTTGGTTATGTTGACCAATGGTTGACTTTTGTGAAAATGATCCGGAACGGTGTTTTGACAATTCCGATAGTTTCGTCGTGATTTTGGACTAGGGTGTATGCCTGGAATCAAATTCGAAAGTTCGTAGGTTGATATCTATTATTTTGCCAAAAATTTACAATTTGAAGTTTAGAAATTTGACCGTAGGTTGACTTTTGTCTATCGGGTTCGGAATTTGATTTTGAGACTTGCAATAGGCCTGTTATGCTATTTAGAACTTGTATGAAAAATTTGGTATCACTGGGAGTTGATTTGATAGGATTCGGACACTTAGTTGCAATTCTTGTAGTTCTTGAACTTTACTTTAAAATTCATGTATTTTAGTATTCGATCGGAATTCTAGATGTTATTTTTGTGTTTTGATCATGTGAGCAAGTTCGTAAGATATTTTTAGACTTGTGTAGATGTTTGGTGTGGAGCCTCGAGGGCTCATATGAGTTTCACCACGCGTTTCAAAATGGTTTGAGTTGAAAATGGGATTGTTGGTGTGTTGGTGCTCTATTATCGCAATTGAGAGCACCAACCTCGCAATTGCAAAGGTGACATGAGGTGGTTTGACGTTGCAGTTGCGACTTACCCCTTCACAATTGCCAAGTCAGCAGGCTGGCGTGGAGCTTGGGTCGCATTTGCGTCCAGTTGGTCGCTTTAGCGAAGTTGTTCAGTTAGACTATTGCGAAGCCTTTGTCGCAATTGCAACATTTGTTGAGCTGTCAGGGTTCGCAAATGCGATCCCTGGTCCGCAATTGTGAGGGTTCGACTGTGTCGCAAACAGGATATGTGCAGCTGGACATAATAGTTGGAAAGTCGGGATTTAGTATCATTTCTCACATTTTAGAACCCTAGACTCCGTAGGAGGTGATTTGGAAAGGCTTTTTATCTACAAACATTACGCAGGTGATTTTAATCAATCTTCAACTATATTTCATGAATATATGTTAGATTTAACATCAAATTTATGTGAATCAAAGATGAAATTTTGGAAAATTTTGTCATGTTTAAAAAAAAAATAAGAAGTTGAATTTGAGAGTCAATTTAGACTCGGTTTTTGAAACTAATCATATACATATATGGACCCGTGAAGTTATGGGTAGTCGGAATCTACCTTGGACCTGTTTTAGAGAGCCCTTAATTTGATTTAAAAGACATTCCTTTTTCATATTGGAATAGAATGGACGCGTATAGTGCAGTCAATACAGGTTATTCATATATTTGACTCGATTAATTTGTGATTGAGGTGTAGTTAATTAATTGATTGGGAATTGCAAGATGAAAATGGAGGACAGAAATTAATGGCTTTTGGTGATCAGATCTATTTTCAAGGACTCCCAAAAGTTCATAACTGTTTTTATGATTTCATAAGCCTCTTTCTTTTAGACATGACATTCCAAGAGTGATTTAAAACATCAAAACTACATTCAAAACCATGTAGTAATACGGATGGCAAATGGGGCGGGGCAGGGCGATTTTCAGCATTCGCGGGACGGGGCAGTTTATTATGTTTGCGGGGCGGGGCGGGGCCTAAGTTTTTTAGAAAAAATTTAACGCGGGGCGGGTAGCGGGGCGGGGTTTTAAAAACCTAAATCTTGAGTAAAAATTGGAATATCATAATATTCAGAGCTCGTTTGGTCTGAAATTAAGGTATATATCTCTATAATATAACAGTTCATAAGATTTATCGTAATCACTATAATGTTACTTCAATAACTCATATAAGTGAGTCTAAAATTTAAATTTTGTGTGTTCTATATATCACTCACGAGACCATTTGAACTACTCAAATTGAAGTTTACTATTTATTTATAGTTAGTACTTTTTTTAATATATATATATATATATATATATATATATATATATATATATATATATATGCAAGAGCCAAAATTACTAAATGCAGATGATTGCATAGCTTATATTATAAAAAAATTCACCTTAGTTGCACGTTTTTTATTTATATGAGTGAAAAAAAAAAATCTTGTTTATCTTGAAGTGCAATTATTTTCCAAATTTTAAATAAATACGGTTTGGTGAGTTATTATATATATATATATATATATATATATATATATATATATATATATATATATATATATATATTACAAACTTTCAATAAATAATTATAGTTAGACCAGACTCATTTTAAACATAGTGACTATTCAAAACTATATTATTTTAAATTTATTTATTTAATTTTATAAAAAATAATTAATTATTTATTAGTTTTTTTTAATTAATGTACGGAAGAGCAGGGCCTAATTTTTTTAAAAAAACTATATGCGGGGCGGGGCGGGTTTTCGCGGGGCGGGGCGGGGCGGTTAAAAACTGAAAAATTTGTTTTGCGGGGCGGGTTAGCGTCTTGCACACCCGCGCGGGTGTGTCCCGCAACCGCACCGCACCGTTTGCCATCCCTAAGTAAATACAAAAAAATTATAGATCAAAAGACAGGTAAAAAGTATCCAGACGTGGAAGTGACTTTTTCTGTAAAATTTACCAATTCATAGAACAAACTATGACAAAAAATTCAACTTCTGCATGATTAATGAACAAAAAGTGGAATAAAGTGAGGAGCTAAGCACAATATATTTACCATCTTCACTTGTTTATCTTCCTTCAGACTTAACCAATTGTGAGAAAACCTTACTCATGGAAACTCCAGATAGATCATCCAGATTTGACCCTTCAAACTGCACAGCAGAAGCATTGGCATCAACACGACTGAAATCGTTCACTTGAGGAGAGAGCTCTCCTATGAGAATTGTACTGTTTTCTTCAGGATCAACTTGCATTACAGCCTCTTGAAGTTGAAGCGCATACTCCAAGTTCCATAGAACATCACCCATTGAAGGCCTGTCGGCGCCATAATCAGCCAAGCATTTCTTTGCTGTTTCTCCGAACTTCCTGAGGGAATCTGGTCTTATTTTTCCAGCAAGATTCCGATCTATGATTTGCTCCAATTGTCCCTTCTTCTGCCACTTCATTGCCCATTCAGCTAAATTGACCATCTCCCTCGGAAGAGATGGATCAATGACATGCCTAGCACAAAGAACCTCAAACAGAACAACACCAAAAGAGTAAACATCACTTTTTTCCGTCAATTGTTGCCTTCTGAAATATTCAGGATCTAGGTACCCAAAGCTCCCTTTCACCGCCGTGCTAACATGGGTTTGATCGAGCTCAGGTCCTGCCTTAGATAGTCCAAAATCAGCAACTTTTGCCATCATATTCTCATCAAGCAATATGTTTGCGGATTTGACATCACGATGTATCACTGCTTGCGCGTAGCCGGTATGAAGGTAGTGTAGACCTCTTGCAGCCCCAATGCATATCTCTAGCCTTTGTTTCCAGCTCATACTCGGCATATCTGAACCATACAAATGGCTCTTGAGGGTTCCGTTTTCCATGTACTCATACACAAGAATCATCTCATTCTTTTCATCACAGTATCCAATCAACGAAACAAGATGACGATGGCGAAACTGAGAGAGCATCTCTATTTCAGTTTGGAACTCTCTAAGACCTTGTTGGGAGCTGGGATTACCCCTCTTAACAGCTACCTTTGTACCATCATATAAAACACCCTTGAATACCTTTCCAAATCCACCTATCCCAATGACCAAACTCTCATCAAAGTTTTTGGTTGCTTCTTTCATGGTTGCAAAAGGTATGCGATAACTCAAGTTAGAAGCTGCACTCATGGTTGTCCCGTTCGAGTATTTGCTTCCCATAGTATGAGACGTGCCACCGCCAATAGACAAAGGAATCCACATCTTTGACAAGCGAAATTGTTCCTGCTTTCTTCTTCTGTGCATGCAAAACAAAATACCAACCATGAGCAAAGCAAGTGTTACACCTACGCTCACACCAACGATGACTCCGATATTTTTTTTCGAGCTCGAGCTTGTGGACGGAAGTACAGAGGCCACATCAGCAAGGCTGCCCTGAGTATTATTCAACTTCAACAGTTCCAATCCATTTAGAAAGGCACCTGGATAAGCACTCTTTGAAGATGGGCCGATACTAATGCTAAGGTTGTTGCTATTAGCTGGTGGTGTAACAAAATCCATGTAATATGCGGTGGCCAATCTACCTTGAACTTTAGAACTCAGATCAAAATCAGAAGCCGCATTCGAGGAATCAACATAAACATTAAACAACAGCTGATTAGCAGCTGTACTCACTATGTCGCACAAGTGTAATCGAATGAAATACTGGAAACCTCTGTCCACATTGAACGCCCACGTCACATTAAAATTAGCATTGGCATCATTACCAGAAGCATCCACATTCATCTTAGTGCACGTACCATACACAGTGGGTGGTGCAATATCTGATGTTGCTCCATCGGGAGTGTACTTTACAGATCCAATCTTTGACAAGGACTTGGCGAAATCTGGCTGTATTAAGTAACTTTTATCAGGAACCCAATTTCGCCATAGCGTATCGTTTTCAAACGACACAGCAGGCCCGCCCATGTTAACTCTAGCAACTGTTTCTAAAGCCTGTGCATACATATCATTGAATACCCCGGGTGGATCAAAGGTGGACGCGTCATCAGTAATAAGGCTATCGGGTACAGAGACAATTTCCAAGGCATTTATATAGGCAAGTGAATCAGCCAAAGGAGAGAATGTGATTTCAAGATCACTCGTCGTAACGTTCAAAGAAAATTCTTTAAAGGAAACATCTTTAGGACTAAAATTGCCAAGGAGAACAATGTGTTGTGTGGACACAGAGAAAGTTGCTGAGCTCAAATCATAAGTTTTGTACTCAAATGGGTAAAAGTAAAGACGGATCCAATGCCTTCCAGTTTTAGTAATGGGGAATTTATAGCTGGATGTTGAAGTAAAGATTCTAGCTGTTTGATATAGAGGTGAATCATTAACCATTGTATCAGCTAATATATTTTGAGCAGTTGAAAGAAATTTTGAAGCTGATTTATCAGAGACAAAAACCCTATTACCAACATTAGTATCTTTAGTGGATCCACAGTCTATTAAGTAATTATCTGATGGATTAAAACCAGACACACACAAAAATCCCAATACCAATATAAACAAACACCAAGAATTCATCATTCAATCTTACACTTATTGAGGAAGAGATAGAAATTCAATAATTGCAACAGAAGAAGAAAGATTGCACCTTTATGCTCCAAGACTGAGAAAGAGAGACACCAACATTTGAAATGAAGCAAATTACAAGACACATTCTTAAGGAAAGGATGTTTCTTTTTGCATAACAGCACAAATCTAGCAAAGCACAGGCAAAGGCCAACTCAGATGCACAACAACTTTAAGAGGATTTTTAAAATAATAAAACAAACATTTTCTTTTCTCGAGAAGTCAAAAAGCGTAATGTATATTTGTATATTCTATGTGTAAATATTATACTCACTCCGGTTCAAAATAAGTGATTTTTAGTATTTTTTTGTTATCCAAAATAAATGATTTTTCCAAATTTCAAGAATAAATTAATTATTTTTATCCTGCATTATCCTTGGAGTAAATAGAGTTTGGAATATGTGTAGTGTTTATGTGAGATAATAAAGGTTAATACAGTCAATTTCATTGCTAATTAATGCTAAAAGGTGGATTTCTTAATCTATGTAAAACATCCAAAAAATTACTTATTTTGGAACGGAGGGAGTATAGTTTTAGGGGATTAACCTTTGTAGGTGAATTATTCCTGTGGTAATTAACTATAAGTGGTCGTTTGCTAGGATGCATTAGCTTTGGTATTATTAATCTGTAATTCATGCATTACTAATATATACGCTCTACCAAACGTCCCCTAAGAACGGTCGAAGGGATAACTCTTTTGAGAGTTGAAAAAGGATTAAAGATGTTAATAACAAACAACAACAACAACAACCCAATATAATCTCATTTAGTGGGGTCTGGGGAGAGGCTGTTTCCAAATAGACCACCGGCATCCTTCCCTTCAAGAACTTCCCACATTTGCTCTTAGATGAACTCGAACTCACAACCTCTCGGTTGGAAGTGGGGGTTCTTACCATCAGAACAATCCCTCTTGTCCAAATATGTTAGTAACATATGGTATATATTCATGATAATAAGAAAAAAAAGAAAATATATTCATTATAGTAAAATGGGGCTCATATATTTAGTAAGCATTTGGACAGAAAAATGAATAATTTTTTAAAAAACAAAGTAATTTTAAGAGCTGAGTTGAAAAATGGTATTTGGACATGCATTTTATTTGAAAAATATTACAGTTTTGTGTGTGGAAAAATAAAAAATTTTGAAAATTTTGAAAAGGCGATATAAAATACTTTTTGTTTTTTGAAAAACTCATTTTCGAAAAAATTATAAAAACTTGCAAAATTTCATGGACAAACACATTTTTTAAAAAACAATCTATGTACAAATGGGTCCTTAATCAAGAGATGAGATGAGAAAGCTCAACTAGAGTAGCATTAGAGCAATTCGCTATAACTTTCAAGAAAAAGAAAATAAGTAACAACAACAATCCAGTAAATCTCACAAGTCGAGCCTGGGGAGGATAGTGTGTACGTAGACCTTACCCCTACCCTGAAGGGGTAGAGATGCTGTTTCCGAACTCTCGGCTCAAGATAATAAAAAGACAAAAGGGAAGAATATTAGAATCACCAAAAAGATCATTGGAAAAATAAGAACATAAAATGCAGAAGAAAAATGCAAAGCAAAAACGATGGCTAGTAAATGTATCCTACGTCGAAAATAGAAAATAGCAAGACGCAACATTACCCCTATCAATCTTAGACAAAACCCTACAGTACTAGGCTGACAAAGGTACAAAGTAAGACAAAGTAACGCAAGACCCAACTACCTCCTAGCCTATAACCGTAATACTCAACCTCCCCAACTTCCTATCAAGTGTCATGTCCTCGGAAATCTAAAGCCTCGCCATATCCTGCCTAATCACCTCTCCCCAATACTTTTTAGGCAGTTATCTCCCTCTTCTAGGGCCTCACACCTTCTTACTGGAACACCTGGGCTTCTCCTCTGTATATACCCGAACCATCTGAGCCTCTCTTCTCGCATCTTGTCATCAATGGGAGCCATGTATATCTTCTCCCGAATATCATCATTCCTAATCTTATCCATCCTGGTGTACCCACACATCTACTTCAATATCCTCATTTATGCAACTTTCATCTTTTGGATGTGAGTTCTTAACAAGCCAACACCCAGCCCCGTACATCATAGTTGGTCTAACCACCGCTTTATATAACTTACCTTTGAGTAATGTTGGCACTCTCTTGTCACACAAAACTCCAGATGCTAACCTCCACTTCATCCATTCTACCCCTATACGGTGTGTGACATCCTTACCGATCTCCTCTACCATGTGGATAAACGAGCCAAGGTACTTGAAGCTGTCTCTACTTGGGATAACCGGTGACTCAAGCCTCACATCCACATCCACTTCTCCCGGCCAGCGCTGAACTTACACTCGAGATATTCCGTCTTTGTTCTGCTTAGCTTGAAACCCTTTGACTCAAGAGTCTGTCTCCAAACTTTCAATATCTCGTTAAGGCTGGCTCGTGACTCATCAATCAGAACTATGTCATCGGCAAATAGCATACACCATGGCACCTCCTCTTAAATATGGTTCGTTATCGCATCCATCACCAGGGTGAATAAGAACGGACTGAGCGCAAAGCCTTAGTGTAACCCCGTTTCTATCTGAAAATGCTCAGAGTCGCCTCCTACTGTCCTAACCCGAGTCTTAACCTCATCATACATGTCTTTAATTGCCATAATATAAGGAACCGACACACCTTTTGCCTCCAAGCATCTCTAGAGAACTTCTCTAGGAACCTTGTCATATGCTTTCTCTAGGTCGATAAACACCATGTGCAGATCCTTCTTTTTGTATTATTTTACTATTATCAAAAGAGTTATGGCTTTACTCAAACTCAGTAATTTAATATATAATGTATATTTTAAATCAAAATTCCAAAAGTTTATTAAGTTCAATTTATACAGACTTTTTAAAGATTTTTTCCCTTAATTCTTAAAAGATTCATATATCTGACTCTCGTCTAATCAAAATTAAAACACGGTTAACTGATTGATTCATTTTTTTTTTTTTTTGACTTCAGATTAATCATAATCTCATCTTGTTTTCCGCGTTTTATCTACTATCCTATAGATTTTCAGTCATACAACATTTTTATCCCTTTTTGTTTTAAAGAAATTTGGAAAAACTTGTACATTTCAATTTAAAATGACAATATCTTTAATTAGGAATATTTCTTGGCTTTACTTAGTCGATCTTGAACTCGTTCTCTCTTTCATTTGGTAACTTTAGAAAACTATCATTTTCAAGCAAATAAATCCAACATAAGTTGAAGAAAATCTTAAATTTTCTCTTTATTTAGAAACTAGAATATTTAGCTTTACCCAACCCAAGTATTTTTATGATTTCTCCTGTTGCACTAACATTCTACTGTATAAAATAGCAATATTAATGACCTAATACTTAAATAATTTGACCAACTATCTAGTTTTTGCTCAATTTCTGGTTACAGGCTGGCCAAATCCTTTCGTTTCCTATAATGTAATGGCCAGTTGAGTGACTACATCATGAGAAATCAATTTGGGAATCAAATAAAGTTAGACCAACCAGTTTTTGAATATTTATCGATATGTTATTTAGTGATTAGTGGTCCCTTATTTTTTTGGTAGATTTAAAATAGTTCCTTAAATATGTTATGTTTTCGAACAATTTGGATCTTTTAGGTTTGTAAAAGTGATTATTTTTTTGTCTCCATAAGTATTGTATTACTCTCCTGTTTGAAATTAGATGAGTTACTTCTTTTTTTAGTCTATTCTAAAATAAATAATATATTTTTAAATTAGGAAATAATTCAACTTCAAATATTTATTTTACTCATTTTACCCTTAATGATAATGATAATCTTTTATAACCACAAAAATGTCAATCCCCCACAAATCTTTTACCATTTAAGCTTTTAACACCACAAGTTTCAAAAGTCATATTTTTTCTTAAGCTTCGTACCGAGTCAAACTACATAATCCAAATTAAAACAGACGGAGTACTTGTTATCAGTGCTTCTTTTATTTTTTATTTTTCTATCTTAGTCTCAGTTTTCTAAGTATGTTGTACTGTTATTACTTGTTATCAGTGCTTCTTTTATCTTTTCTTTAGCTGAGAGTCTATCGAAAACATTTCATCTGCTCGTCCATGATAGAAGTAAGGCTGCATATATTCTACCCTTCTAAATTCCACTTGTAAGGATATACTGGGGTCATTGTGTGGGATCATCTTTTAACTTGTACAACTTTTACTCTAATGTGTTAATCTATTTTTCCTTCTTATTTATGTCTTTATGTTAGTTTGATAAGTTCACATTTAACAGTAAACATATCTGATAAGTAGGGGTGTACAAAGAAAACTGATAAACTGCACCAGATCGGTAATCCGAGTCAAACAAAAAAAAAATCCGATCAAGGGTTGGTTTGACTTGGTTTGGTGTTGGAAAAATAAACCGACAATAATTGGTTTGGTTTGGTTTGATTTTAACTAAAAAAGTCAAACCGAAATCAAACCAACCCGATATTACATTTATTCAATTTTTATAAATATTTTATACATATACATATTTATTTTTTATACAATTCATAAATTTTTCTTAAACTTTTTCACAGTTTTATCTTTAAACAGATTGTTTCAATTTTGGAATTAACACTCTTGAATGGTTCAATAAATTTTACCGTTCATAAAGGTAGTAATTCAAATAAACTTCACATCAATACTAATGCTAATTACTAAGAAAATTCAATTCAACACTATAAATGACAATAGTGTGGATATCTATTTTTTAGTTTTGCATTGTTTATATTGAAAATGCATAACTTAGTTTATCTTTTTCTTTAGTGCCTAATATTTATAGTTGTACTTATTTAAGCATGACTTATATAGTACATTTAGATTATGTTAATATTTATTATGACTTATTACTTAGTAATATTTTCTTTATGGATTTTAGTATTTTTGTAATTGAATATTTTAGTATAATATTATGACGCATCTCATATTATTGTATTATTGCCTTAAAAAATACATTATATAGTTATATCCTTGTAGGATTAGAGAAATATGTGGAACACAAGTTATATATTTGTGCTATGAAGACTTATCGGAAAAAAAAAATCTGAAAACCCGAAAAAATCTAAAAAACATGAGAAAACCCGAGATTGAAAAGCCTGATTTCGTTGGTTTGGTTTGGTTTTTAAATTTAAAAATCCGACACTATTGATTTGGTTTGGTAATTGAAAAATTCGAACCAACCCGACCTATGTACACCCCTACTAACAAGTAAGGATTGTTTTAGTGGTTAACATCTTCATAATAAATTGGAACTTCTAGTCGAGTGAAAAGTAATTCGTATAATTATTGATCCTTTAAACATTGGTCCTTCAAGTTAATCTCACCGCACTGCGACTTTCTATAGTAAACATTGGACTAGTTTGCCCAATATTGTACTGAGAGAGATTTAGCTCCAATACCATATTTATCACGACTAAAGCCCATAGCTCGTATAATCGGCTTTGGCTCAACAGATCTCACGGATTTGCCTCTTGGGCTATGCCATCATCTAGGCCAAAGCGCGAGCATGTGAACATATGTCATGCCTTATAAAGCTCTTTACTTTTCTCTTCCACTTCGATGTGAGATTCACCTAAAGAGATATGTGCACCCCTTCTTCGTAAGCTTGCCAACCTAGAAGCTTGTTAGTCATATTTGAACGCCCCTCATCACTCGACCCTCCATCATGGGAATCACATAAAAATAACATTTGTTTGAAACAGAAAACCAAATATTTTAATTTATTCTTTTGGGATCAACTGGTCTATTGTTAAGAATAGAAAAGAAATGAAGTGAAGGCTGATCGATATTTTTTACAAATTAAACAATTCTTTGGTCGATAACACATATAATCAATTATATTCTTCCAAAATTTAAGCCAAATACACGCATTGTCTTCTTAGAAGAACATTAAACCATTTTCTAATCCAAAAGCAGGTCTATCAATAATTTCTTTTTCTTTTGTTATCTGCTTATTTTATGGACAGGATATAAAGAAATTTAGGACACATGCAGGAGAAGATCAATCCAAAATAATCTGTGTCAAATAGAGTAATATTTGATTATTTAAATATCTAACAATGAAACTCTCTCAGCTCCAATTTACCTGATAATATTTTTTTTAGTTCGTATAAAAAACAATGGCAGCTCCAAAAATAGAAATAATTTAATGATAACTCTAAATTTTATTTCATCCTTAATAAAAAAACTTCTATAAACACACAAGTATTATATAGCAACCTCTTATTACTACAGGAATCAAAAAACTTTTTATTTTATTTTTAAATTTGTATCTTCAAACTTGTCAGATAAATTGAACAAAAAAGTAGTAGAAATTTCATTTCGAGGACAACTGTAAGGTGTAGTAGTAGCTGCTGCTGTAAACATAACGGGTCAAAATGTTGCTGGATCTAACTAGCTCATGCTATTTGTTGCATGCATCATTTAATTAGGAAGACAAAAAAAAAGTCAGTTATATATACCAGCGGCTATATAATAATTGCTGTTTAATTTTCTCTATCACATTTGGTGAGGATTCTAATACTTGTGTAAATTCAAAACTCCAGGACACTATTATATATACAGTTCCTTGTTTTTATACAAACACTGAGTTTCGGAAAAGATTTCGATAATATTTTCATGTACATGCTGAAGAAGAACTATGGAGGAGAAGCATCGGAGATAACTCTTGGGTTCGTGTTGCAGTTTCAACTTCTACAAGAAAAATTCCCTGAAGAAGAAGAAGAAGAAGCACTTTTGTGTGCCGCTTATCTGCGGAGGGGTATTATTGTCCCAATATTTAGTTATTAAAAGATGGAGTATTACTTATTTCAATCAATTTTAAAACGGTAGCTAATTTCTAACACACAGTTAAAGTGGCTATTTGTCAAAATCGTCCCCAGCCTGGAGAAATTAAAAATTAGTCATATTTACAACTGGTCGTTCAAAAATAGCTCAGTTTCAAAAATAATCGAAATTTAGCCACTTTTCATGTAAAAATAAATTTAAGTGAAAATACTGTTCAAAGCCGAAAAATACGCCAGTATATTATATTGGAGTTCCAGCATATGTATGCTTGAACTCCAACATATTATACTGGAGTTCCAGGATAAGTATGCTGGAACTCAGCATAATATGATGGAGTTCCAGCATAAGTACGCTAGAACTCCAGCATAATATGATGGAGTTCCAGCATAAGAACGCTAGAACTCCAGCATAATATACTGGAGTTCCAGCAAGTATAATTTTCCAGTATAATATACTAGAGTTTGGAGCACCGGTGCTCTAGTCTCCAGTATATTATACTGGAGTCAGCAAAGTATATCGATCCAACATAATATGCTGGTGTGCATACGCAAGTGCACCTAACTCCAGTATATTTGTATGTGGTCGAATTTGACCGACCTCGTCCCCAAGCAAGCACGACTAATTTGACCGACCTCGTCCCCAAGTAAGCACGACCAACCGTATGTATAGAGGTCTGGATGAAGGGACGACTCAAAGGTAATATAAGGGACGACCTCGCAACCACGTCGGTCCCTCTATATCGTATATTTTATCTTTATCTCTATTTTGACAGTTAATATAAGACCCCTCCGCTATATAAGGAGGGTTTTCAGTTGTGTAAAGGATTGGATCATTTTTATCAATAATACTCTCTATCTCTCTCTCTTTATGTGATATGTTCTCTCATCTCTCTAATATCACCGTACTTCTTTGCTCCTCAGTTTCTATAATCATCACACTACAAGGGGCAAAACTTATCCTAGAGTTAATTATTTTCGATTACGATTTACCCCATCTTATATATTGATTGATTTGCTTAAATATTATTCGATAACTTTTTAAGTCAAATAATTTGACGCCGTCTATGGGGATTTCGGTAATCGAAATCATAGTTCACATCTAGGATATCGAAAATAACAATCACTATCCTTCAAACCCCATAGAACCAACAAATGGCAGATAATGAATCTTGGCTAAAAATGATATCCGATGTCTCAACCAACCTTATAGGCCCCCTCAGCGAGGCCGACAGAGAAAATATTGTAAACGTAACACCAAGCAGTATTCCAGAGGAAGAAATTTTGCCCTCCTCACTCGAAGATCTAACGATCTTGCACGAAAGGGGGACTTCAATGTCCGCAGTAATGGAAACGCCTCAAGTAGTCAAAAAGTTACTGGAGGAGTGGTTGACGAACACCCTAAGTGGCCTGCTCGAGAAGCCATCCCCGGGAAACTTTGAAAACTCGACAGCGGCAGAAACTGCTGCGGCCACCAGTGAACCAAGTGCTATGCGGACAAGCAGCGCCCATACAGATATCAACACATGTGACAATGCACTCGCAACCGCCCTAAGGAAAATGAAAGAAATGGAAAATGAAAATAAGGCGCTCCATGACCAAATGAAGGAGCATCAGGAAAGGGTAGACAAAATACCCGGTACCCCGAAACTAGTGCCAATACGTGACATAGGAAGGTTCGTCAAGCAACCATATAGCGAGGAAGTTGCTCCTCACCCAATCCATAAAACCTTCAAGATGCCCCCAAACCTGAGAATATATGACGGGACCACAGATCCAGAAGATCAACTAATCCACTATGTAACCGCTGTAAAAGAAAATGACTTATCAAAAGAATATGTGTCATCCGTGTTGCTGAAAAAGTTCAGAGAAACTTTAACAGGAGGAGCGCTAACATGGTACTCACAACTACCAGCTAGATCAATATCGACGTTTGAAGAGATGGTGGATAAATTCGCCACCGCTCATGTAGGAGAAAAGATGGCTGAAGCAAGGGGTAACGACATCTTTACGATCAGGAAAACGATGGGGGAAGGGCTCAAGGACTTCCTAGCATGATTCAACAAGGTAAGAATGGGACTGCCTAATGTATAATAAGGAATGGCGATCGCCGCCTTCCAGAATGGGTTGAATAAAGATGGGTCTAAAGTAACCAAGAAGCTACTCAGCCGACTCATCAAGTATCCCCCCACTACATTGGAGGAGATCCACAATGCCTAATGCGCAGAAGTAAGGGCAAATGAAGATGGGCTTAATGGCCCAACCCAACGGTTGACATCAGCATAGTCAGAAATCAGGAGAGATCGATGCAACGATGAGCGACGGGAACCACTCCCACGGTTCAACAGAGAAAGGCATTAGCCCTATGTCAGATACCCTAACCCACCTTCTCTGAAACACCCAGACGCCTTGCAACAACACAACGCCACACTTCGTAATGAAAGAGGTATGCCTCTAGTTATTATCCGCTTATAACTTTTGTGTCTCGCCTTCATAAATAGTGTACGAACTGGAGAAGTCGGGCACGAAGGTACACTGGCCGCAGAAAATGAAATTAGATCCTAGCACAAGTAAATCAAATGTCCTATGAAAATTCCACTAGGAAAGGGGACACAGGACCGAAGTTTGCATAGGTCTACGACAAGAAGTAGTTAGGATACAGTACCAAGGATACCTCAAAGAGTTGCTCAGTGACAAAGGAAGAGCCAACTTCGCCAGGGGACGTGACCAATCTCAAAGACCGCCAAAACCACCATCCCCAGAACGAACCATACAGATGATTGTTGGAGGTGGTGATGAGTCGACAATCAACCACCTAAAGTTCACCATCACACACAAATTGAAATGCAGGATCGCTCACGAACGGTGTGATGACTTCAAAGATAGTATCACCTTCGATAAGTCTGATGCCGATGGTTTGTCTTTCCCTCATTATGATGTTTTAGTTATAACTTTACGCATTACTGATACTAGTGTAAAGAGAATCATGGTAGACAACGGAAGTGACACATGTATTATCCACCCGAGGGTTCTCATGCAAATGAGACTCGAAGATAAGGTAATACCGCATTGCATAATACTTAGAGGTTTTAACAATGCAGTAGAGCGTACCTCTGGAGAAATATCACTACCGGTCATGGCAAGAGGAGTCACACTAGAAACCATATTCCACATCATGAACCAGAAAACGACTTACAACATCATCATAGGACGTCCATGGATATACGCCATACGAGCCATCCCCTCTATCAGGTAATAAAGTTTCCCACCCCGTGGGGAATATTCAGTATCTGTGGTGAACCACACACTACCCAAGAATATTACCGGATCGCTCAAGACTGCACTCATAGCAAGCAACTAAAAGGATCAAGCACGAAAGCATAGCAATCAGCCATGTCGGGAACTAAAATCAACCCGACAAAGGATGGTATCAGGGACCCAGACACCGTAGAAGCTTGCAAAGCGACAATCGAGGACCTTGACCCTGTCATGTTGGACAAAACTAACTGTTCGAAAAAAGCCTACATCGGACATAAACTCCCCGGCCCTGGTAGGTACCATAAATTCTTAACTAACCATGCAGGTTTGTTCACCTTCTCCCATTCAGACATGCCGGGGATTCCAAAAGTCATCGCCACTCACAAACTAAACGTCGACCCATTTTATCTACTCGTACGGAAGGTAATGAGGAAATTTAACACCGCAATCAATGAGGCAGTCAACAAAGAAATAGATAAACAGCTAGCCAATGGTTCCATCAGAGAATCGAAGTACCCCCAATGGGTCTCCAATATAGTCATGGTAAAAAAGAAAAGCAGAAAATGGAGGATGTGCGTAGACTTTACCGACCTAACAAGGCATGCACAAAGGATTCCTTCCTATTGCCTCACATCGATCAGCTTAGACGGAACAGCCGGACACGAGCTGCTAAGCTTTTTGGATACCTACTCTGGCTACAATCAGATCCTGATGGCCGAAGAGGACCAAGAGAAGACGACTTTTATTACCCACCAAGGGACATACTACTATAAGGTGATGCCCTTCGGTCTAAAAAATATGGGTGCAACATACCAGAGGTTGGTTACCAAGATGTTCAAAGAGCAGCTCGACAAGAAATGGAGGTCTACATCGACGACATGCTAGTAAAGTCGGCAAAAATGGAGGACCATATCGACCATTTAAAGCAAGCCTTCGAGATTCTAAGACAGTTGGGATGAAGCTAAACCCAGGAAAAAGTGCTTTCGGCGTGGCTTTAGGAAGATTCCTGGGTTTCCTTGTATCACAGCGAGGTATCAAGGTCAACCCGGACTAGATCAAGGCCATATACATGATACCCGAGATCCTGAATATCAAGAAGCAGGTTCAGAAACTGACAGTGCGAATAACCGCTTTATCCAGGTTCATCTCACAATCCTCGGACAGGTGCCATAAATTCTTTAGGGTACTAAGGAACGATCGATGGCTGCAATGGAAAGAGGAATGCATCAAAGCACTAAGGAATTAAAGGAATATCTATCTTCGCCACCTTTGCTCATCGAAGCATATCTAGGCGAGTGCCTACTCGTATACCTGGCAGTGTCAGAAGTCGCTGTCAGCGCCTTCCTAGTTTGCAAAAACAAAGGCACGCAATCTTTTATTTTCTATATCAGCAAAACCTTGATAGAAGTTGGAACGAGGTACCCACACCTCGAAAAGCTGGCTTTGGCAAGCTTCACGAAAGCTTAGACCCTATTTTCAATGCCATCCCATAAGAGTAATAACGATCGTCCCCCCTAAGGGGCATCCTACATAAACCCGAACTCTCGGGTAGGCTCGCCAAATGAGCCATATAGCTCAGCGAGCATGACATAACTAATCATCCAAGAACCACCATCAAGTCACAGGTACTTGTCGACTTTGTCACCGACTTCAGCACGGGGATATTGCCAGAGGTGGAACAAGAGGCCCTCTATGCCTCTGCCCACACCGACCACTAAACCCTCTACACTGGCAGTGCTTCAAATGCCTCGGGATCAGTACTAGGACTCATCCTCGAAGTCCCCACGCGAGAAGTAATTTGCAAGTCCATACAATGCCTCGAGATGACTAATAACGAGGCCGAGTATGAGGCTGTGATTGCAGGCATGAAGCTTGCCATCAATACGGAGCCCGTCGGCTCATCCTCCATTGCGACTCTCAACTCGTAGTAAACCAAGTCACCAGGACCTACCAAATCAAAGAGCGAAGGCTACAAAATACCAGTCAAAAGTCCATAAGCTAATGCCGGAGTTCGATGAGTGCCGCTTCGAGCAAATTCCTAGGGGATAAAATATCGAAACAGATAGCCTGGCAAAGCTAGCCGCGACCACCAAAAATATCAACAAAGAAAATGTTGTCACTCTCCTCCACTCAATCGTCGACCACGACGAGGTACTCTCTTTAAACTTGACTTGGGAATGCCGCAACCAGTTTGTATCCTACCTGCAGGACGGGACACTCCCACGCGACAAAAAGGAGGCCAAGAAACTTTGGGTGCAAGTAGCCCGCTACAGCCTAATAAATCATGATATCTATAAGAGAACGTTCGGTGGTCCCCTTGCTGAATGTCTCGGGACACATCAGACTAAGCAAGTATTAGAAGAAACGCATGTAGATCATTGTGGCGATCACACAGGGAACCGCGCCCTCGTCTGATGCCTCATACGTGCCAGCTACTACTAGCCCACCATGAAGAAAGAGGCAGCGGACTATGTCCGAAAATGTGAACAATGCTAAATGTACGCCCCATGATACACTAGGTCGGATAACTCCTCCATTCGGTCACTTCTCCATGGCCATTCATAAAATAGGGAATGGATATAATCGGCCCTCTACTGGAAGGACGAGGAAAGGTACGTTTTCTGTTAGTTTTAACTGACTATTTTTCTAAATGGGTAGAAGCAGGTGCGTACGTACAAAATACGCGAGCAAAAGGTAATTGTATTCATATGGAAAAACATCATATGTCGTTTCAGCATCCCCAAAGAAACTAGTTGCGATAATGGGCCCAGTGCATTGGTAAAAAGACAACCGAATTTTTCGAGAAATGACACATCAAGCGAATACTCTCCACCCCATATCACTCTGCTGCTAATGGCCAAGCCGATTCCTCTAACAAAACAATACTGAACATACTGAAAAAGAAGCTCGAAGAAGCCAAAGGACTATGGCCCTAATTACTACCTGAAATGTTATTGGCATACCGGACTACACTCAAATCCAGCACAGGAGAAACACTGTGCTCGCTGGTCTACGCAACTGATGATGTTATACCCATCGAGGTCGGAGAAACTAGTTTGAGATACTCCCGCACCAATGAAGAGGACAACGGCAAAAGCACGTTACAAGACCTAGACGAAGCCGAAGAACGAAGAGACATGACCCATATAAGAATGGGTGCCCAAAAACAACAAGCAGAAAGATATTACAACAAAAAAGCCAGGGTAAGACCGCTCAGAGTCGGCGATTATATCCTCAAAGCCAAAACACTAGCATCAAAAGACCCGAACGAAGGAAAGTTAGGAACAACCTGGGATGGGCCATACAAAATCACAGTAGCAGCGAGCAAAGGAGCATTCCAACTAGAGATGATGTAGGGAAAACCACTCCAAAACAATTTGAACATCGCCCACCTCAAACACTTCCACTTCTGAAAAGCGTCTCCCAAGTTGTACTCTTTTTCCCTGGCCCGAGTTTTGTCCCAATTAGGTTTTCTCGGGAGGTGTTTAACAAGGCGATGAAGGGGATTCCCGGTGGAACAAGAAGCACAAGTTCTCCATATCGGCTCACCGACATGGTTCGCAGGCCAACATAGTGAAGGGACTACCCTAGATTTCTCCAAAATTCTCCATAGAATGACTAGAGATCTCTATTGTACGAACAAAATTCTCCATTGAATGAATAGAATTCTCCATTGAATGAATAGAGATCTCTATTGTACGAACACAATTCCCCATTGAAAGAATAGAATTCTACATTGAATGAATAGAGATTCCATTGTATGAACGGGATCTCCAATACACAAACAAAAGATAGTCGACATTCGATGATAGATACTGCTTCGACAATAGTCGAAGTAACATCCTAATGGTTAAGGCTATCGATATCAGTTCGACCTTGTTCGAACCACAACGAATACTGCTTTGATGATAGTCGAAGCAATATCCGAATAGCTAAGGCCATCGAAATCAGTTCAACCTTGTTCTAACCACGATGGATACTACTTCGACGATAGCCGAAGTAACATCCTAATGGCTAATGGCATCAACATCAGTTTGAACTCGTTCGAACCACGACGAATACTACTTCGACGACAGTCGAAGTAGCATCCTAATGTCTAAGGCCATCGATATAATTTCGATCTCGTTTGAACCACAATGGATAGTGTTTTAACAACAGTCGAAGTAACATCCTAATGGCTAAGGCCATCAACATCAGTTCGACCTCATTCAAACCACAACGAATACTACTTCGATGACATTCGAAGTAGCATCTTAATGGATAAGTCCATCGATAACAGTTCGACCTTGTTTGAACCACGACGGATACTACTTAGACGATAGTCGAAGTAACATCCTAATGGCTAAGGCCGTCGACATCAGTTCGACCTTATTCGAACCACGACAGATACTGCTTTGACGATAGTCGAAGTAACATCATAATGGCTTAGGCCATCAATATTAGTTCGACCTCGTTAGAACTACAACGAATACTACTTCGACGATAGTCGAAGTAGCATCCTAATGGCTAAGGCCATCGACATCAGTTCGACCTCGTTCGAACCACGACGGATGCTACTTCGATGGCAATCAAAGTAACATCCTAATGGCTATGGCCATCAACATCAGTTCGACCTCTTTGAACCACGACGAATACTACTTTCACGACAGTCAAAGTAGCATCCTAATGGCTAAGGCCATCAACATCAGTTCAACCTAGTTCGAACCACGATGGATACTGCTTCAACAACAGTCAAAGTAACATCCCAATGACTAAGGCCATCGACATCATTTCAACCTCATTTGAACCATAACGGACACTACTTCGACGACATTCGAAGTAACATCCTGATGGCCAAGGCCATCGATATCAGTTCGATCGCGGTTGAACCATGGTATGACAAAAATAATCTCTACGAAGATTAAGCATTACGGAAAACAGATAACGCAATAAAGGCAAAAGTTATATTACGACAAAAATCATATTTACATTCACTCCCACGGGCGGATCCCGATACATTACACAAACCAAAAAATATCTATACATATGGTCAAGATTGCCCACCACCCCCAACTGATAAGCATCATAATACGAAGGGTCAGAATCAAGATGGTTGATATCTTTGGAAGCAAGCCCGCCCCATCGGGAGAATTGGAATCGTAACCACAAACTTCATGAGTGGCATAAGTCTCGTCCCTCCATGCGCGGACTTCTTTCTCAGTAGCCGGGCCTGCAGCATTAAGCTAGTTGTACACATCAAGCTGGGCCTCCGCGCAAATCCACATCTTATGCGTATTACGATGCACAATCTATTCAAGCGAAGGGCGAGAAGTAGAAGGTCGTGAAAGCTTACGGATCTCCGCCACCCTGGCATCGAGTTCGACAGTCAGCTCTGCCACCCTCCGTTGCAAATCAGCATTCTCTGCCGCCACCCCCGACTCAATTCGTGCTCGTCATCTTTGGATCTGAGAAGCTTCTCTAACTCGTTGTTGTGGGCTACGGCTCTCATCTGCTCGCTGTACGCCTCCTCCCGTTTGGCTCATCTACGCTCCGACTGGGACTCCCACCGATCAACCTCTGCTCGATATTTCGAGCTGTACCTCCGATACTTCTTTAATATTTTCTTGAAGAAGGCAATCTGTTTCTGCTCGTGGCGTCCCCTTTCCACCTCCAAGACAAGGGTCTATAAGAGAAGTGAAAAAACAAATGTGAGTACGTCCTAAACGTGATTGACAATATATGAAAGAAAGAAAATAAAAATTACCTGCAAGGCTATGCCCGACACCTTACAAGACAACTCTGCATCACCCTCTACACAAAGCGCTTGCTTTCGGGGCGGCACACAGAAGGATGAAGGCCAAAGCGGCCTGCTCACTATTCGATAAAAGATCATAATTTGCCGATTCAGTAATACGATACTCAGAGCCACCCGTCATCATCTCTATGTGGGTGAGACCACACACGAACTCGTCGACATCTCCCTGAGCAATGTCGGAGCTCGACCCTTCCGCTTCACCACTAGGCTCCTCGACATTAGTCGATGACTCTCCCCCAATGGCACGCGCGGAGCTAAAGCCTGGAACGGCACCTTCTGGTGAGCCGACCTCATTGAAAGAATAGTGTCAGCCATGAAAGCAGGTTTAGGCGTTGGCCAAGGTACCTCACTCCCCCTGGCTTCAGTCGCCACCGCCCTGCCTTTCTCGATCCTCCTACACTTTTGCTCTGGCAACTCCTCGCCATCCACTACAAGAATGAAGGCCTTTCGCAACAACATTTGTTGTTGCCATATATTCAACGTTGTTGGCAAAAAT
>JASVEL010008784.1:0-134576 GCA_032618575.1 Nicotiana noctiflora | reverse complement strand
TGCCGCAACCAGTTTGTATCCTACCTGCAGGACGGGACACTCCCACGCGACAAAAAGGAGGCCAAGAAACTTTGGGTGCAAGTAGCCCGCTACAGCCTAATAAATCATGATATCTATAAGAGAACGTTCGGTGGTCCCCTTGCTGAATGTCTCGGGACACATCAGACTAAGCAAGTATTAGAAGAAACGCATGTAGATCATTGTGGCGATCACACAGGGAACCGCGCCCTCGTCTGATGCCTCATACGTGCCAGCTACTACTAGCCCACCATGAAGAAAGAGGCAGCGGACTATGTCCGAAAATGTGAACAATGCTAAATGTACGCCCCATGATACACTAGGTCGGATAACTCCTCCATTCGGTCACTTCTCCATGGCCATTCATAAAATAGGGAATGGATATAATCGGCCCTCTACTGGAAGGACGAGGAAAGGTACGTTTTCTGTTAGTTTTAACTGACTATTTTTCTAAATGGGTAGAAGCAGGTGCGTACGTACAAAATACGCGAGCAAAAGGTAATTGTATTCATATGGAAAAACATCATATGTCGTTTCAGCATCCCCAAAGAAACTAGTTGCGATAATGGGCCCAGTGCATTGGTAAAAAGACAACCGAATTTTTCGAGAAATGACACATCAAGCGAATACTCTCCACCCCATATCACTCTGCTGCTAATGGCCAAGCCGATTCCTCTAACAAAACAATACTGAACATACTGAAAAAGAAGCTCGAAGAAGCCAAAGGACTATGGCCCTAATTACTACCTGAAATGTTATTGGCATACCGGACTACACTCAAATCCAGCACAGGAGAAACACTGTGCTCGCTGGTCTACGCAACTGATGATGTTATACCCATCGAGGTCGGAGAAACTAGTTTGAGATACTCCCGCACCAATGAAGAGGACAACGGCAAAAGCACGTTACAAGACCTAGACGAAGCCGAAGAACGAAGAGACATGACCCATATAAGAATGGGTGCCCAAAAACAACAAGCAGAAAGATATTACAACAAAAAAGCCAGGGTAAGACCGCTCAGAGTCGGCGATTATATCCTCAAAGCCAAAACACTAGCATCAAAAGACCCGAACGAAGGAAAGTTAGGAACAACCTGGGATGGGCCATACAAAATCACAGTAGCAGCGAGCAAAGGAGCATTCCAACTAGAGATGATGTAGGGAAAACCACTCCAAAACAATTTGAACATCGCCCACCTCAAACACTTCCACTTCTGAAAAGCGTCTCCCAAGTTGTACTCTTTTTCCCTGGCCCGAGTTTTGTCCCAATTAGGTTTTCTCGGGGAGGTGTTTAACAAGGCGATGAAGGGGATTCCCGGTGGAACAAGAAGCACAAGTTCTCCATATCGGCTCACCGACATGGTTCGCAGGCCAACATAGTGAAGGGACTACCCTAGATTTCTCCAAAATTCTCCATAGAATGACTAGAGATCTCTATTGTACGAACAAAATTCTCCATTGAATGAATAGAATTCTCCATTGAATGAATAGAGATCTCTATTGTACGAACACAATTCCCCATTGAAAGAATAGAATTCTACATTGAATGAATAGAGATTCCATTGTATGAACGGGATCTCCAATACACAAACAAAAGATAGTCGACATTCGATGATAGATACTGCTTCGACAATAGTCGAAGTAACATCCTAATGGTTAAGGCTATCGATATCAGTTCGACCTTGTTCGAACCACAACGAATACTGCTTTGATGATAGTCGAAGCAATATCCGAATAGCTAAGGCCATCGAAATCAGTTCAACCTTGTTCTAACCACGATGGATACTACTTCGACGATAGCCGAAGTAACATCCTAATGGCTAATGGCATCAACATCAGTTTGAACTCGTTCGAACCACGACGAATACTACTTCGACGACAGTCGAAGTAGCATCCTAATGTCTAAGGCCATCGATATAATTTCGATCTCGTTTGAACCACAATGGATAGTGTTTTAACAACAGTCGAAGTAACATCCTAATGGCTAAGGCCATCAACATCAGTTCGACCTCATTCAAACCACAACGAATACTACTTCGATGACATTCGAAGTAGCATCTTAATGGATAAGTCCATCGATAACAGTTCGACCTTGTTTGAACCACGACGGATACTACTTAGACGATAGTCGAAGTAACATCCTAATGGCTAAGGCCGTCGACATCAGTTCGACCTTATTCGAACCACGACAGATACTGCTTTGACGATAGTCGAAGTAACATCATAATGGCTTAGGCCATCAATATTAGTTCGACCTCGTTAGAACTACAACGAATACTACTTCGACGATAGTCGAAGTAGCATCCTAATGGCTAAGGCCATCGACATCAGTTCGACCTCGTTCGAACCACGACGGATGCTACTTCGATGGCAATCAAAGTAACATCCTAATGGCTATGGCCATCAACATCAGTTCGACCTCTTTGAACCACGACGAATACTACTTTCACGACAGTCAAAGTAGCATCCTAATGGCTAAGGCCATCAACATCAGTTCAACCTAGTTCGAACCACGATGGATACTGCTTCAACAACAGTCAAAGTAACATCCCAATGACTAAGGCCATCGACATCATTTCAACCTCATTTGAACCATAACGGACACTACTTCGACGACATTCGAAGTAACATCCTGATGGCCAAGGCCATCGATATCAGTTCGATCGCGGTTGAACCATGGTATGACAAAAATAATCTCTACGAAGATTAAGCATTACGGAAAACAGATAACGCAATAAAGGCAAAAGTTATATTACGACAAAAATCATATTTACATTCACTCCCACGGGCGGATCCCGATACATTACACAAACCAAAAAATATCTATACATATGGTCAAGATTGCCCACCACCCCCAACTGATAAGCATCATAATACGAAGGGTCAGAATCAAGATGGTTGATATCTTTGGAAGCAAGCCCGCCCCATCGGGAGAATTGGAATCGTAACCACAAACTTCATGAGTGGCATAAGTCTCGTCCCTCCATGCGCGGACTTCTTTCTCAGTAGCCGGGCCTGCAGCATTAAGCTAGTTGTACACATCAAGCTGGGCCTCCGCGCAAATCCACATCTTATGCGTATTACGATGCACAATCTATTCAAGCGAAGGGCGAGAAGTAGAAGGTCGTGAAAGCTTACGGATCTCCGCCACCCTGGCATCGAGTTCGACAGTCAGCTCTGCCACCCTCCGTTGCAAATCAGCATTCTCTGCCGCCACCCCCGACTCAATTCGTGCTCGTCATCTTTGGATCTGAGAAGCTTCTCTAACTCGTTGTTGTGGGCTACGGCTCTCATCTGCTCGCTGTACGCCTCCTCCCGTTTGGCTCATCTACGCTCCGACTGGGACTCCCACCGATCAACCTCTGCTCGATATTTCGAGCTGTACCTCCGATACTTCTTTAATATTTTCTTGAAGAAGGCAATCTGTTTCTGCTCGTGGCGTCCCCTTTCCACCTCCAAGACAAGGGTCTATAAGAGAAGTGAAAAAACAAATGTGAGTACGTCCTAAACGTGATTGACAATATATGAAAGAAAGAAAATAAAAATTACCTGCAAGGCTATGCCCGACACCTTACAAGACAACTCTGCATCACCCTCTACACAAAGCGCTTGCTTTCGGGGCGGCACACAGAAGGATGAAGGCCAAAGCGGCCTGCTCACTATTCGATAAAAGATCATAATTTGCCGATTCAGTAATACGATACTCAGAGCCACCCGTCATCATCTCTATGTGGGTGAGACCACACACGAACTCGTCGACATCTCCCTGAGCAATGTCGGAGCTCGACCCTTCCGCTTCACCACTAGGCTCCTCGACATTAGTCGATGACTCTCCCCCAATGGCACGCGCGGAGCTAAAGCCTGGAACGGCACCTTCTGGTGAGCCGACCTCATTGAAAGAATAGTGTCAGCCATGAAAGCAGGTTTAGGCGTTGGCCAAGGTACCTCACTCCCCCTGGCTTCAGTCGCCACCGCCCTGCCTTTCTCGATCCTCCTACACTTTTGCTCTGGCAACTCCTCGCCATCGGAGGGTTTGCTCATGGGTTGAGAAGCCAATACCGATGGAGTCGGCTCCCACATCACTATGGTCGTGGAGGTAGCCCCTTGTAATGGAGAAAGAGAAGGATCCCCTTGAAAGGACTCGACCAGTATATCTTGATCATCTGAAGTGACGTTAGCCTATATAGAAATAGGGACTGCTGCCTTTTTCCTCGAAGCCCCTCGACCGGTCTCCATAAAAAAAATATGTAAAGAGGGGGTGAGTAGGCGGAGTCACGAACTGTGCACGACAGAAACCAGAAATTTACCTGAAGAGACTCTTGGGCCGTAGCTCTACATAAAGGCAGGCCAAGTACATGTCTCCTCCGCATGAGGAAGCAAACCAGCGACCCATCCCATGAGATTGGCAATGCGCCGGGGCGGATGAGCCATAGCTGCAACACAAAGGGTTAAAACAGCAATGGTCAAAAACAAAATATGTAATAGACTGTGACACTTACATTTTGAATTCCACCTTTTCGGGAATCCGACGGGGTTGGAGACCAAGTGTTCGGTCCTAACAAAGAAATATTTGCGCCAAAAACAGCGACTAGCCCGATCGTCGGCCTTGACCACTAACCCCCTCGTACCATGGCCCCGTAGATGTACCATGGTTCCCCTCAAATAGAAGGCACTGAATAGCTGCAGGAGGTGATGGATCCTAATGCCACATCTCGCCAACTCCGCATACTTAGTCAACAGCCGGAGCACCTTCAGAGTGTACGGCGTAAGCTGAGCCGAGAAGATGTTGTAAAATCGGCAAAACTCCTCCGCCAAGGGAAAGAGGGGAAGGTTGCAACTAATCGTGAATGAATATTCGTAAAAGGTGCAAAACCCTAGCGTGTGAACGTCCACATGATCCTCTCCAGCCGGGATCATCTCTACGTGTGCGGGTATATTGTATTTAACACGGAGGTTATCCAAGTGATTCTGTAAAGACTTGGAAGGCTCGGGGACCGGAACAGCGGAATCCTTATTAAAATCACTCCGGAATGAGGTGCGTTCTGGCAGTAGTGCCTCCATGGTAAGAGGACTCATATCTTCTTCCTCCTCTGCCCCTCCGCCATCAGAAGGAGGCGGCGTGTTTGATGGAGCAGCTGCCAGAACCCTCTCGTTACCACGGCAAGGTTTAGGCATGGTTGTGATAAGGAAAGAGTCATGCACGATACAGGTAGGAGAGTTCTCAGTCAAGAAAAATACACCGGAAGGAAGTATGCACTAAAAGAGTGGAGTGTAAATGATCAAAAGTTTGGGTCAAGTTAAACCCCTCCCCTATTTATAAGGATTGAGAAGCGCAAGAATTGAAGAGGTAGAATTTGAACCAGCGCGGAAAACCAAGCGCCGGAGCTGTTGAGTTCCTACCCGAGAATACACGTAATGATGATGCGTGCGGACGCTGATGTCACATTGGGAAAGGCGTCACGTTTTGACGAACTGACAGTCATGATGACTACCTCCTATATGTCACATCTTGGTCCCTTGGCAGGGTCAAACTCTCCAAGAACGAAGATGTTAATTTCTCTCATCGAGGATGCACCTCGCTGCGACCCCGACGAACGAAGGGACTAACTATATAGGGTCAAATTTGACCGACCTCGTCCCCAAGCAAGCACAACCAATTTGATCGACCTCTTCCCCAAGCAAGCACGACCAATCGTATGTATAGAGGTCTGGCTGAAGGGACGACTCAAAGGTAGTGTCCGGTTCAGTTTAAGTGCACATATTGATTCTTGCAATGGTACTTATTGCCTCACGTTACCGGGTATACCTAGTAACTCTGCTCACCAATACTTAAGCATATGAAATATACCACTAAATCACTTATCATATTTTTGTCGTTGTTAAGCGTACGAATCAAATAAGTGCAACCCCTGGTACCAGAATGAGATTGAATAGTGAGCGATTCAGTCACTATCACTTAGTGCAAAAATGATTGACCAAAAATTTCTTGAGGTAAAGAACTACCTTTAACTTAAGTGTGCACATGAAGATAAAGCCAAGGGCTTCCATCACCCCACAAAAAAAAGAAAAAGAAAAAAATGAATTACAATATGGGGCTGGATTCACCAGAAAACTGTCTATATAGCATATATTTTCTTGTATTCATTGTTTAGAGCATCTGAATCTGAGAGGACTGATGCTGACCAGGACCGCGACCTGCTGGCCAAAGAGTTCCTTCGAATGCTCCTCTTGTTCGAGGACCTTATCCGATTCATAATGACCCAGTAACACATCGTTCCAATAGTTGTAGCCATTATGCTTGCTCCTATTATGGACACTAATATAGGCATCCATAAATTATCATCGCCAACAACAATGTACGATAAAGACAAGTAAGCCACTGAAACAAATAAACATGCCACCCACATTAGCTTGTTTATAATTGACATCATCTTCTTCTTCGCTCTGCTTTCTATTACCACAATTGTTGTTTGGACAACCACAACAGCAAGAGCGATGAATAAGGATATCGAGTCAAAGACGAAGAAAACCAGAAATGCTGGATTTGGACCAATATTTGCTTCTCCAAGGGAATGATCAGGTGGGATATCATTCGGATCATCGACCCATTGACCATTGATTTGAAATATTGCACCAAAGGCTACTGTGGCAATGAGCACCGCGACAACTGTGGTAGAATTGATTGCATTGTTAAGGCCTTCTGCATGCATTTTGTACACGCGCTTGGCAATGTCTTGTATACGTCTTCTTGTTAGGCGTGTAGTTTCCAGTTGATAGTTCACCCCATGCTTTATGTCACTTACAGTTTGCTTCAACTCTCTTGCTGGATTTGTTGCCTGTGGCTTGATGGATCTAGCACTTTGAACACCATGGTCCTGCAAGATGGTTACTATTTCAGCCTGCCCCAGTTTTTCTGCAGTGTCGAGGGCTGTCTCGTTGGTCCTATTGACGACTGTAGTGTCAGTTTCATTCTGCACAAGCAGCAACTTCACAATCTGCATATGTCAAAACAAGTTCGAAATGAGCTCTCAATATATTCCACTCGCACCTAATCAATCCCTTCAATAATTTTCCAAGAAACCAAGGCTCTTTTGACATCTATCCCAATGCAAGTGATATATTATTGACAGAAATAGGGTTGAAAGCACTTTCGATTTATTACATAAGCTAAAAATATAACAGTAAATTCTTCGGAATATTCGTTGTTAAAACCTTAAGAATTTTTGAATGACATTTCAGCTAGGAATTCACTTTTTGGCTTCAAAAATATTGCTATACAATTCCATTTTCCACTTAAGGATGAAGATTGTAATCTAGTGTTCTTTTCTATGCATAGTGATAATTTTACCTTCTGCATAACAGACTCTTCAATAAACCTTGATCCACAATGTCGATCTCGTTTATTTTTTTTCCTAGTTATGTAATTCCCACTACATAAATTCTGAGGAAGAGTTATTGGGATCTCTTAAGTAACAAGAGAGCAAAAGATGAACAAAAAAGTTAAAGAAACAAAATTTTCTAGACACTAAATAAAAGAAAATAGATCCATGTCTTAGATTGATAAACAAAGAGTAGTCTACAACTGAAACATCAGGAGATCAGCTAAAGTTTCAAAGCAAAATTCTCGCGTACTAGACAAAGGACATGTATTGGACTAAGATGAGCTTAAATGGATGATAAAGATTTATTTAGCCGGCCCAAACTTTCTTGGCTTTGAGGCGTACGTAATAATAGTAGTTGTTGTTGTATAAGAAAAAAGAAACTACCTGATCCCTGCCTTTCCGAGCAGCAATATGCAAGGCAGTATTGCCCTTGTTGTCAACCATATTTATCAAAGAAGGATCAGCCCTAATCAGCTCCTCCACAACCTCAATATTTTGTCCTTTGACGGCCATGTGAAGTGCAGTCTGTCCCTTTTTATCCATCCTAGTTGCAATCCCTGGCTCCTTACTCAATAGCGCCTTCAAAACCTGCACATGTCCATTTCTTGCAGCAGAGTGCAACGCCGTTTTTCCATTACTTTTAGCTATGGTGGCTAAACTGCTCTCTGCCTCCAATAGGTAATTCACCACCTCTATATGCCCTTGGTTTGCTGCTGTATGCAAAGCTGTAGTATTTGAAACATCGACGGTCATTGAGAGCTCTGGATGTGCTTCCATTAATACCTTCACTACATCTGCAAAATTACAAATTCAATTCTTGAAAGTTGGCTAGTATGCTACAATGAACATCAATAGTAATTTAAAAGCATTCCTTTTCTAGGGTGAATAGGCATACACATTCCGTTCTACTGCTACAACACTTGATTTTTGTCATTAATATTAAACATCATAGTAATTCATACTAACATCAACAACAACGATAACAACAATAACAACTGTGTCTCAGTCCCAAACTAGTTAGGGAACGATAAGAGCTCACACTAACATTAACATACCTAAATCTCCTTGTTTGGCAGCAATGTGCAATGCATCATAGCCGTTCCTCGCTTTTATTCCAGCAGCAACAAGATCATAGTAATAGATCATCTCCCTAACCAATTGATAATAACCATATTCTGCTGCAACATATAATGCAGTTTCCCCGGCTGAATTTTGCTTTATTATCAACTCTGCCAATTCTTCCTCCTCAGTCTTTTCAAGAATCTCTCTTATTGCAACAATATTTCCAGATCTAGCTGCTGCATGCATGGAACTGTCATCCCTTTTACCTGTTAATTGTTTTGTCATCTTCTTCCGGGGTGCCACCGGCTTAGATGCCGGCGCTTCCATCCTATACAATTGCCAAAAATTCCCCTTTCACCACTCTTTTGTCTGTACAACAACAACAACGTCTCAATTCCAAATTAGTTGGAATCAGCTATATAAATCCTCACTATTCGTTTCGCTCTTTCACCACCCTTAAGCCAATGCAACAACAAGAACTACGTCTAAATTCCAAATTAGTCAGGTCGTCTATATGTATCCTCAATAACCATTCTACTCCATTTGGATCATTTCTTTCAACTACGAAATAATTTGATTTTAGGACAAATTAAGGACCCTGGCTAATCTTCATGAAAAATCCAAATCAACAATTAAATTTTTAGACACCAAGAGAGATTCAGAAACCAAAAGGGAAACTCTATCAATCTGAAGCCAAATGTAAGAATCATACATCTCTACATTCATCCAAGGCAAAAACTTTCAATTTCATTCCCAACTTTTTATGAGCGAAAATCAAGCCCTGATATCAACAATAACAAAACCATGCATTAGCTTTAGCATTCTTTGAGTATGAAGAAAGAAAGACATTTGTTTTACAGCTTAAATTTTGAAATTTTGCTCTCTTTTTCATTTCTATATTACACGTAAAAAGATTGCCAAATTCATAAAAAGAAAAAGGAAATTACTTACCTTGGCTAAAAAGAGTTTCCCTTTGTTGTTTTTTCTCCTTAAATATGAACAAACCCCATATCTGTAAATTATTTTCCAACAAATAGGAACAAGGAGGAGAAAAAGTGCTACAAGTTAAGAGAAAGGGACATTTATACAACAAACAAATTTTACATACACATGTATGTAAAATATAGTAATATCTTTAAAGAATCACACCCAAAGCTCTTGAATCCTTAAAAAAAGAACCATAAAAATGGCTCTTTGTAAAAGTTGGTGATGATGGTGATATTGATAGATTAGTTTTTGAGAATTAAAATAAATAAATATTTGTGGGCGATATTTCTTTTCTTATTTTTTTTTCGTCTTTTGTAGTATTTAGTTGAGAGACAACAGAAGAAAACGCTAATTCCTGTGGTGCTGGGAAAAATGAAGTAACCATATTACCAGAACCAAGCGCCAAGTGTTTCTTGGTAAAATTGTTTTTCAATATCTGATTAAAATATTTTTCTTGAAAAATATATCTACTAAATGAGACACTGCAATTAAATTTTTTTTTTTTTCATGTCACATTTTTTTTGTTTGTTTTTCAACTGATTTCTGGTATTGTTTTGAAGTCCGATTAATTCCATCTCCCGTTGTATAAAATTCATTAAAGGAGAAGTGCTCTATATTAGATTTTTTATTTTTATTTTTAATGCTTGAGCCCGATGTATTTAGTTAAAGATGAAGGGATCCTACCACAAACCTCGACAGTAAATTAATAGAAATATTTTTTCTTGAGAAAAACATCTCCACCAAATGAGAGACTGCAATAAAATTCTCTTGTTTTATATATGTCGCTTGTTTTGACTACTAGTGGTAGTAATATGTAAACATTAATATTGATAATCTTTGATCATAATTATTAGCATTACCATTTCGCCGTTCTCAATTCCTCACATACTAATTCTAGTTATTCCTATCAATCTTTATATTGAATGAATTACTGACTACATAATTTCTTAAGGTAAAATAATTTTTCCCGATATATGTTTCATGAAAATTCGTCTTATACCATACCAACTACACCTAAAAATATAATTTTTGAAAAAGAATAGATTTATGATTACATAATCAATGAATAAAAATATAAACAAATATGATATGCTTCAGTACGAGGTTTGTATTTTTTTATTTAATGTCTTTTATGGTTTTACCCAAGGATATTATATATTGACGAAAAAAAATTGTGACACTATGACTGGTTCTAGTGTAACGTACCTTGTCACGACGCAAAACCCTAACCTATTGTGATGGTGCCTATCGTGATACTAGGCAAGCCGACATTTTCAAAATACTTCGATATTTTATAAAAGATAAATCAAAAGCTTTTTCATAACATAGTTGTCATAAAAACATGAGTTAAATTTAAAATACGATGCGGAAAGATAGTCCCAACATCGGGGTGTCACCAAGTCATAAGCAACTAGACCTTAAATCTAAAAGACAGTATTGTTCACAATAATTTGCGTTTAAATGTCAATAGAGCAAAGAAAGATGGTAAAGAAGGAGCACAAGGTCTGCGCCGGCAACTTCCTCCTAAATCTCCGGTAATCGACCACACATGAGCTCAATGAACTCCGTGATCGGTCATACCTGGATCTGCACACAAGATGCAGAGAGTAACGTGCGTACTTCTAACTCAGTAAGTAACAGAAATAAATAAGAAACTGAAACAGTGACGAGCTATACAAATACAGTTCATTTTTGTAATTTCAGCAAAAAATAAGCATACTTTCAATCCGTAAGTTTAAATCAAATCAGTTTATTATAGTTTTTTAAGCAAATATACCACTAGGCATGCTGCCTAGTGGCTAATATATAAATATAATCCAAAAATAGGGTCCAAAACATACAAGATGTCCAAACCAAAATCCAAAACATACAAGAAGTTATAAATAACAAGACTAGCCATTACAACAAGAAGAGATGAATGTTTCAATCTCATGTTAGTGGAAGTGAATCCAATGGCCAAAGGCAAATACCAAGCAGCACCTCTAGTGCTCTCACCATGCGCCAGGGTATGTATTCCAAAGACAAAAATGGACTCCAAACAACTACACCAATCGATTGAATTCACCAAAATCTCTCCATTTATCATGCAATTCCAATGAGTTTCATTCCAGCAAGAATTTTCCATCTGCTTCCTCATCAATATGATCATGTATACTGCATTATCGTCTCCAGAATGAGTGTGTAAACACACTAATGCCGCTGAAATATGACAACTCAATACATATATAAGACAAGATCTTGCCTTCATTTGTTGTTGCACTTAGTTGATGTCTGACAGTGTTGTAAAATTTTTGAAAGATTTTGTATCCAGTTTACTAGAACTTCAAACTGTAAACTGATCCATATACATACAGCCCTCAGGCTCGTTGCGGCATGCATTCCGATCCATTTACAAATAACTCATAGTTCGACACTTATGTCCTATCTCAGTCAATAACCTCTCCAGTCTCTCGGGCTCACAGAAATCATGTAAATTAGACTAAACAGAGATAATAATATGTATCAACAAGGAAAAAGGAGATATGGAGATATGATAATCAAGTAAAGCCATGACAGAGTACAAGATAGTAAATAGCAACTATTTCAACAAGTTCATGACCTTTGCGGGTCATAACGGTGACATCATATAGCCTAAGCATAAGTTCTAATATGGAAATCAGTCCAATTTCTATACCACTGAGAAAAACATAAGGTTAAACACAATTTATTCCAATTTACGATTCCACGGGACGGATCAAGTCACAATTCCTATGGTGTACGCCCACACGTCCATTACCTAGCATGTACGTCACCTTCATAGTAATCATATAGCATAACGTCCGGGGTTGCATACCCTCAGTACTAGATTTACAATTGTTACTTACCTCAATTCGCGTATAACTCTACTCCAAAATGCCTTTGCCTCGCGAGTCGGCCTATGAATGTCTTGAATCTATCCACAAGTAACACAATACAATTAATATAGGCTAAAGGGATCAATTCCACAAGAAAAGTACCAAATTATAGCCAAAAATCCAAAATTGGCCCGAACACGACCCCTGGGGCCCATGTCTCGAAATCCGACAGAAGTCACAAACCCGAAGTCTCATTCACTCACAAGGCTAACCATAATTTACTCAAATCTGATAATACAATCTCATTCAAAACCTCAAAAATCCATCTCAAGAACACTTCCTCTTTTTACCAAATTTCTCACCCCAAATCACAAATTAGACGATAAAATTAAAGATATAATCATGTGATTTAACCAAAACTAAGTAAGAATCACTTACCCTAATCAACTCCATGAAAATCCCTTCAAGAATTGTTCTTATCCGTGTTCTCTAGCTCAGAATATGAAAATGGATTCAAATCCTCATTTTAGAAATTAATATTGCCTGCCCAGATTTCCTTCATCGCGATTGCGGAAATAGCCTCGCGATCGCGAAGCACAAAATAGTATGCCCTCAACTAACCTTTTTGCAAATGCGAATACTTGTATACGATTGCATACTACTGCCTTAGAGACCTATACGTTCATATCCAGCTTCACGTGATCGCATATAGAAATTTCCTCACCTTCTCCACTGCTCAAATCCTTCTACACGAACGTGGCCAGCCATGCATTCGCGAGGCACATCTTAATACACTTACGTGATCTTGCTCCTTACTCTACGGCCGCATAGAACAAAATCACATCTGCCCCAAATAAGCTTACGGGATCGCGTATAAGGAAACTAGAAGAAAATACCAGTAGCAATCAACTATCACTCAAAGGCCAAAAATAATCCGTTAACCACCCGAACCTCACTCGAGGCCCTCGGAACCTCAAGCAAATATACCAATAAGTCCCAAAACCTCAGACAAACTTAGCCGAATCCTTAAACAACCTCAAACAACATTAAAAATATGAGTTACACACGGATTCAAGCCTAATGATTATTGAAATTTCTAAATTCTACAAACGACGTCAAAACATAACAGATCATGTCTGATTGACCCCAAAATTTGCACACAAGTCACAATAACACCACAGACCTAGTCCAACTTCCAGAAATCCAATCCGACCTCTATATCAAAAAGTCCACTCCCGGTTAAACTTCCCAAAATTCCAACTTTCGTCATTCCAAGCCTAATTCTACTATGGACCTCCAAAACAAAATCTGAAGATGCTCCTAAGCCAAAATCACCTAATGGGGCTAACGAAACCATCAAAATGCAAACCTGAGGTCGTTTACACATAAGTCATCATCCGCTCAACTTTTCTAACTTAAGCTTTCAAATAAGAGACTAAGTGTCTCAGTTCATTTTGAAATCACTCCGTACCTGAACCAACTAACCCGGTAAGTTATAATATAACTATAAAACACAAAAGAATTAAAAATATGAGGGAACAGTGCTACAACTCTTGAAACGAATGGTCGGGTCGTTACATCCTCCCACTCTTAAACAAATGTTCATCCTCGAATGGGTCTAGAAATGTACTTGGAGCCATAAATAGGTGTGGATATCTGCTCTCTGCATCTCCCGCTTAGTCTCCCAAGTAGAGTCCTCCATGGGAAGACCTCTCTGCTGCACTTCACCGAAGTTATATCCTTTGACCTCAACTTTTGAACCTGTCGCTCCAAAATAGCAACCAGCTCAACATTATATGTCAAATCACGATCAAATTGAACTGTGATAAAATCCAAAACATGGGACAGATCGTCGATATCCTTTCAGAGCATAGAAATATGAAATACTGGATGCATACTCGACAAGCTAATGGCAAGGAGAGCTTGTAAGCCATCTCATCAATCATCTGAAGTACCTCAAAAGGCCTAATGAACCAAGGGCTCAACTTGCCCTTCTTTTTGAACCTTATAACACCCTTTATGGGTGTAACCTTCAGCATAACCTTCTCCCCAACCATGTAAGACACATCATGAACTCTCATGTCAACATAACTCTTTATCTTTACTGCACCGTGCAAAGCTGCTCCTGAATCATTTTAACATTGTCCAAAGTATCCTAAACCAAGTCAGTACCCAATAGCCTAGCCTCGCTCGGCTCAAACCAACCTACTGGAGATCTACATTGCCTCCCATATAAAGCTTCACACGGAGCCATCTGAATACTCGATTGATAACTGTTGTTGTAAGCAAACTCCTCGAGCGGCAGAAATTGGTCCCATAAACTCCCAAAATCAATGACACAAGCGTGTAAGATGTCCTCCAATATCTGAATAGTGTGCTCGGACTGCCCGTCCGCCTAAGGGTGAAATGATATGCTCAACTTCACCTGAGTTCCCAATTCTTGGTACACGACTCTCTAAAAAAACTGTGATGTAAACTGTGTGCCTCTATCTGAAATGATGGAAACTGGCATACTATGCAGTCGAACAAACTCTGTGATGCAAATCTCTCTATCTTGTACTGGTTCACTTAGGATGCATTCCAACATGAATGTGTGCGGTGTAACAAGCATAGCCAACATCATGGTCTTAAAGTAACAATCAGGAATAACATGGTACAAAGATAGCCAATCCATACCCAAAACCTCGGAATCAACCATGTTGAGCAGCACAAAATCAACCCTAGTCTCATAACCCCCAATACTAACCATACAAGAACTATACACATAGTCTACCACAAAAAAAATCTCTAACATGTGTAGATATATAAACATGAATATCCAAAGAATCATGAGGCATATCCAAATATGAGAAAATTTGGGTGACATATGAATAATCAGAACCCGAATCAAATAATACAGAAGTATCTCTACGACAGACCAAAACAATACCTTAATATTGCATATGAAGTGATAACCTCAAGCTTACCGGGGAAAGCATAAAAACAAGCCTGGGTCCCCCTCTAGGATGACCTTTACTCGCATGTCCGGCACCTCTAGTTGGTTATGCAGATGGATTAGTAACTGATGCCTGAATCCCAAGTACCCTACTGAGGTAGAGTCATATGAGTCCTAGGATAGTCCTTCCTTATATGCCTTGAATCACCACACTCAAAATAAGCTCTCTACTGACGTGGCTACTAGGACTGAGCCTATCCCAAACGACTAGAATAAGCATTGTAAGAATCACGTGTAGGAGGTCCACTAAATGATGCCTGACCTGGACGAGTACTTTGAAATCCATGGTTGGCTAGAGCACCATGTGAAATATGAAGAGTTGACATAACTAATCTAATGGAATAGCCACTACCATTATGGACCTTGCACCCAGAGTAGGCACAACCAAATCCTCCAACACCACAAGGCTTGTTGTCCTCCATGTCCTCTCTTTTATGGCTACAGATATGCTCCGGTATGCTATAAATCCTTAAAAATCGATAAATTCAGTCTTCATCCTTGTGCTACCCTAAACCTAAGATTGTAGCTGAATCCTTCAACAAATCTATAAACCATCTTCTTCTCAGTAGGAAAATGAAAAGTTTCATAGCTTGACAACTCTATGAATCTCATCGCATAATGGGTCATGGTCATATCACCCTGGGGTAGATGCTCAAACTCATTATGTAGCTCATCCTTACGACTATATGGAATAAACTCCTCCAAGAAGAGAATTGAGAACTGAGACAATATGAGTGGTGCTGCACCAGCTGGTGTACTTGACTCACAAGTGAGCCACCATTTGTTTGATGGCCCTAACAACTAGAAGGTAGTAAAGACAACTCCATTCGAGTCCACCAGAAACAAAGTGCACAAATTCTAATGACACTGATTATAAAAATCATGTGCATCCTCAATAGGCTCTCCATTGAAATGGGGAGGACGAAGTTTCTAAAATCTCTCCTTCCTCTTCTACTACTTAGTAGTCAAATTTGGCCTAATTTCGAGTTAATTTATGATGACTGGATGCACCGGAAGAATGCTTAGTGTCTAATAATCATTAGTCAGTTGCTCTAGTGTAGGTGTGGCTTGAGTCTGAGGTCCTCGCCCTTCCTGTGAAGTAGTAGGTGCAATCGAGATCATACACGCCTAAGTCAAAATCTCAAACACGGTCAGAATATGAGCCAAAGTCTCTTGGACTCCAGGTGCAGCAATGGATCCCTCCGGTTCCTGAGCTGGTCCTACCGACTCAACATAATCAGGAATCTACTCCTCACCTGGAGCTACTGGTGGCTCTATAATGGTTGCTCAATGAGGGATATTAACTATAGCGTGTGTTCCACCTCAGCCTCCGCCTCTCGTGGATCTCACATAAGGTACTGGAACTTGCTCAGCTACTTCAGAAGAATGTGTCTTCACCATCTATGAGAGAATAGAAGAGAAAAACTCAAACTTTAGGATAAATAAATCTGCAAGATAGAGAATGAAAGGAAGAGAAGTTTTCCACACTGTCATGTAATCTCTTGAAGATAAGTACAAATGTCTCTGAATCGATCCTCAAGACTCTACTAGACTTGTTCATGACCCATAGAAACTTTGAATCTAGTGCTCTAATACCAACTTGTCACGAACCAAATTTTATCAAAGGCTGTGATAACACCTAACCTCCAAGACTAGGCAAACAACATGAAACATATATTTAAACCAATGAAATAAGATATAAGATATCTGTAATATCATGGATAATGGAAATGGAGTAAATTCTCAAAAATAACTAATACATGGATACTATAACATCAAATTTTCAAAAAAAAAAGAAGATAATACAGAGTTATGAGCTTTAAAACTAAATATATAAGGAGATGTCTCAATAGAACAATAATGCTTGAATGCATAAGTAAAATTATGAAATGTGGGGCGAGGGGACTCCAATGGTCTACAGGTGATCATACAGCACTACCTTGAATCCACTCTGTCAGCAACAATGCTCACTCATAAGATGTTATTGCCAATGCTTGGATTTACACAAAATATGCAGAAGTGTAGTATGTGTATGGGGTAACATGTACTTAGTAAGTATCAAAACTATCCTCGATGAAGTAGTGACGAGGTTCAAATCATGTGATGCTCACTAATCAAAGAATCTGTGCAATTCATATTAAATTACAACAAGAATATAAAAAAAATAAAATATCATTATTAGATCAAGATATCAACTTAATGTGGGTAATTCAATCTTGACTAACAAGTCATCAATAAATAATAGAGGCATAGAGTAGTATGTTAGAGTTTACTAGGAAGCACTTAGAATGCATAACAAGGCATAAATGATTCACTTTCATGGTCAAAGCTTCTACCCTTATGCTCAAACTCACCATCATCGAATTCCATATAATAATCAACCAACATTAGTCAATTTACCATAATCCGCGTGTAAACCATCAAGAGAGAAACATAAGAGGGAAACGCTATGGGAATGGCTCCTAATCCACACGCTGCATGGCATAAAGTCATGCAAACAGTAACAATATCATCATAACAGCATGGTAAGGACGTTATGTCACAACATCATCATTACCACAATAATCGCACGGAAGAGACCTCGTGGAAATGCCAAATGGATCCTCTCAATATGTTCATATGTTCCATATCCATAACAATCTGAGATGACAATTTATCATAAAAGAGACATGCATTGACAATTAATCAATACGATGCACAAGGAAAAAATAAAATAAAGTACAGATATGTGCTCAAGATGCGAAATATGACTATTGCTAAATTAATTATAGAAACAATTCCACCATTAACCTATCTTGGCCATTTAAGAGATAATAATAATCCTAAATATGATATCTAACATGAAACGATAAGCTCAATAGTTATAAATAATTAAATATGAATCATAGAAAGCACACAATCCAAACAAGGCATAATAGAAGCCTAAAGTCTAATCCAGTCATAAATCATATATAACAACCCGCATATGCATATACATCGCTTCCCACACTTTCCAAGATAAATAAGGCCAAATCCTAAATGATATTTTCTCACAAAATATTAGACAATATATTTACCTTCTTCCAAAATAGTCTTACCCTTAGAAATCAACTCCAATAAGCTCGAATATACTATCAAACAAAGTTATAGGTATTAATTCCAGATAATAAAGCTTCAATCTTTATTCATTTTTTAAAAATTCAATAAGTCAATCACGGGCCCACAAATATTAAACCCGAGTCAAGGAGTAGATCCCCCCAATACTCATAACCCCATGATTTAAAATATATATTTGGTTTTCAAATCTAAGTTCAAATCATAGTTAAAAATCTCAATTTTTACTTTCTTAAATTGTAGACAAAAATCCCAAATTTCATCCCAAATTTTTATGTTTTAGGGGTTAATAATTCATGTAGATTCTTGAAGTAATACAAAAATAAGTATAAGTTTCTTACCGTAAAGTCTTGTATGAATATCTCCAAGCAAAATTGTCTTTCTCCAAGTCTAGGGTTCAAAATACGAGAGAATGAGCTAAAATCCCGAAATTCTAAATTCCAACTGCAGATGTGGCATTTGAAACCTGGGGTACGTAAAAGTGATGTTGGGCTTGCAAATTCAAACTAACCCCCTGCACAATAGACATTGCAAATACAATGTCAACCCACATAAATGCGACACTTCAATCGCAAATGCAACACTAGCTTCGCAATTGCAAAGCTGGCCTTCTCAACCCTCTATTGTAAATGCAAGTGCAAGTGTGAACCTTGCATTTGAGAGCAGATCATCGCAAATGCGATGACTGCTGCACCAACAAATCTTTATCTTACCAAATCAGTCTAAAATCAATTCAAAACGCATCCGAATCTTTCAGGTCTCATTTATAAATTTACACAAGTATATAAGCCTCATATGAACTTGCTTATAAGCTCAAAATGTCAAAATAACATCAACAATCAAGAATTAAGCATTAACCACAAGTTGTACCCCTCTAAAATTCAAGAAGTTCTAAGTTTCCAACCAAGTGTCTGATTCATGTCTAACCAATTCCGGATCACAATCAAACTTTGCACACAAATTTCCAATAACAAAACAAACTTGTTCCAAGTTTAAAACAACAATCGAAGTCTAATATCATCCAAGTCAACTATGGTCAAACTTAAGAACTCTCAAATTCTACTAACATTCGAAAAATAGGCTCAAAATTCTCTAGGGACCTCAAAGTCAAATTCAAACATTCACCTAAGTCCAAAATTACCACATGAATCTAGTGGAACCATTGAATCACCAATTCAGATCATTACATAAACATCAAATATTGGTTAACTCTTCTAGTTTAAGGCTTCACAAATAAAACTAAGCACTCCAATTCACTCCTGAACCCCGCGTAGACCAAACCACCTAGCCCGCAAGTCACAAATCTTCTAATACACATATGGGGAGCATCAAGTAGGGAAATGGGTCTCAAATACTCAAAACAACTGCTCGGATCATTACAGCCGATTACTTTTCGTTTAAGTGATTTGGAAGACGAATGTTTAAGTTAAGTTTCCCAAAAAATATTTACTAACTCGTTAGACTGGACCTACACTTTTGTGTTAAAAAAATCGATAAACTTTTTAGTGATCGTTTAGTTGGTGGGATAACCGATTATAATTCCATGATAAACCGAAGGATTGCTTAATACCATGTTTGCTATATTTTTAATTTTGAAATTAATTATATCACAATTGTAGTGTTATTTTTATATCATCTTCAATGGAATTACTAATCTCAGGAAAAAAAAAATGACAAGGATTTCCTTCTCCAATACTCTTTCTCCAAAGACCTTTAAAAATCCAACGCTAAGTTTAAAAATAAAATATTTTCCCAGTTATTTAGTGTAAAATCTCACACATATATTTGTAATCTGGTATATTCAATTTTTATCCAATGGATCAAATATCTACCAATAAAAGTATATTCATAAAAAAATCGCATTATTATTTTAAGCATCATATTATATTTCAGGATACTTTGTTTCCAACCAAACAATGATTATTTCTCTCTCAACTTTAGATCTTTATACTTTATTGGGAATGAACAAAATTATGATACGAAGTTCTTCTACCGTTAATGAATTTTAGGTTAATCAAGATTAGCAAGAGGCCAAAAAAAATATTGAAGTGAATTTTAGAAAAAAAAAAAACTTAAAAGAAACAATACATACAATCTAGATTTAGGTGTCCATTTTTTTGGGATTCAGGCGATATTAAAGAAATGAAAGAAAAATCACTTGTCATCCTTCATAAAATGTATACCACGTTTAGGTGGGTACTACATTCCATGAGTTCCCTCACCTTTCAAAGTCTTTGAATCATCTACACTCCAACAACAATTTCAAAGGTTTCAACATGAATGCGAACAATCTACAAATCAATCATCTATGTTATGCTAATGATGTGGTCCTTTTCTCCTCCATCAGAAGACAGTCCACCAAGCTAATAATGAAGAAGATTGAAAGCTACCAACATGCCTCTAGGCAGGAAGTGAACAAGGAGAAAAGCTGTTTCATCACACACCACGACCTTGATCCAAGGATTAACAGAAGGATTAAGAAATGGACTGGCTATGAGAAATCTAATTTTCTTTCACCTACCTGGGCCATCGTATCTACACAGGCAGGAAAAGAATCAATATTTTCACGGATTTGGCTACTAAAGTAGTGTCAAAAGCAGGGGCTTGGCAAAGTAAGATGCTAGCTCTGATTATTAAGCATATTCTCCGGTCATAGACTCTACACCTCTTCGCAGCCATGGAACCTCATATATCCATCCTATTACATATAAAGAAGTACTTCTACAACTTTTTCCGGGGAATGAACGAGGGGAAGAGTAAATACCATTGGTGCTCATGGAGAAAAATGTGCTACCTTATTGAGGAAGGGGGCCTTGGTTTCAAAAGACTTAAAGATATCTACAAGACCTTCACTGCCAAACGATGGTGGAGACCTAGAACTATCGACAACCTATGGTCTAAGTTCATCAAGGCTAAATATTCCCCAAGAACCAACATGGTGGCTAAAGTCATTGCTCCAAACAACTCCAATATATGGAGAAACTTTCTTCAAACCAGACCTCATGTGGAGCAGTACATCAAATGAGAAATAAATGCTGGTAATATTTTATTTTGGTGGGACAACTGGACTAGTCAAAGCCCAGTTCTCATAGGCTTCAACTTTCCAGAAAACCAGGGAGTATCATGGTTAAAGACTATATTCTCGAATCAGTGGGATATCCCCAACCTCATCACCTTTCTTCCTAACATGATTGTTCAAGATACTGCACAAATAGAAATTGGGGACAAAGAAAAGGCGGACATTGGTATTTGGTCTCTAGAAAACACAGGCAATTTCTAATGCTCTTCACTTTGACAAGCTTAGATAAAGACACACAAAGGACCCTATGGCTAATCATATTTGGGTGAATATTATTCCTTTCATGGTTTCCTTCTTCATGTGGAAACTTCTCAGGAAAAAGTTACCTATGGATGACATTATTCTCAAATTCGGCATTCATATGGAAACTACAGTTAATGGGGTCTTGGATTGTTGGTGGCAAACAAGACCAAAGAATGCCCTTCACAAATTATTATTCAATATCACCCCTTGTTACACCATGTGGGAACTCTGGAAAGCACGATGTGCAAGTAAATATAATAACAAGTTTACTACTGTATTTAGGATTGCTAATCATGTTCTCTTCAATGTGCAGGTTAACATTTCTAAATGCTTTAGTAGAGTAGACTACAACTGGAGCTGGCAAAATATCTGTCACTTAGCAGAAACTTATAAACCCGGGATAACTAGTGTTCTGGTGTGCTGGGAAATGCCTCAAGAGGATACATGGAAGATTAACACTAATGGTAGCTTTGTTGCCACTAGTGGGCAGGCAGGAATATGGGGGATTGTTAGAAAGGGAAATGGGGACTTGATTATGGCTTTTGCCAAACCAGTACAATTCTCAACTAACATTCTTTGAGAAATACAGGCCGCTATCTATAGAATTAATTGGTGCTACCAACAACAACAATCACAACTCGCGATAGAGATGGATTCACAGGTGGCCGTGTAGATGATCCAAGGATTGGCTAAATCACCATGGATGCTTCGAAGAGCTATGGAGGAGGTGCAGAAGAAGATGCTTGAAAGACGCTTCAACATAAAACACTGTTATAGGGAAGCTAATGCGATAGTCGACTCTCTTGAAAAACTAGCAATAACTTTGGACAATGAGAGAATCTTTCTCACAGAGGAGGAATTACCATAGAATTCAAGAAGGCCTTGTCACATCCTTTTTTTACCAAATCTTCCACTGAACCCTCTTAATAAATAAAAGATTTAGTAAAAAAGCTTAAAAAGGATTTTCAATTTTGAAAGTGACAAAAATTGTGTTTAAAAGGAATTAACTCGGAGTCGCCACCTGACATTGGTTTCGGTGTGTCAGGCAACCGTTCTTAAAATAATTTTCCTTTAAAACACTTTAGACTCAAAAACTAAGTCTACACCAGAGATTCGGGTAAGGGAGTTCATTTGACTCGGGGAGAAGGTATTAGGCACTCCCCAAATCCCGTAACTAGTACGGTTGCGTACATGATCAAGTTGGCTTTCAGAATACACAATTGAGGTAAAAACAAACACAGAAAAGAAAAACAAACACACAAGAGGCTCGAGGTCGTCCCCACCTAAATATAAAAAAATGAAAAGGAAAAGAAAAATCCTAAGCTAACCTATACTACGATTTATCAACCATGCTCGTCAAGGCCTCCGAAATATTTACATACTTCTTCAGGGCATACCCCGGATAATAATATTTACAAGCTTCACGGGGCATTCCCCGGATAAATTTAACTAAGGGACAACCTCTCACCTCGAAATCAAAAGCAAATGAAAAATCCTAAGATTGCCTACCCAAGTATGGTCGGCCTAAAATATGCTACTAGCGATTTTAATTAAATGAAATAGATTCAAAGGCAACGAAGCTGCAACACGAGGCCATCATATGTTCTGTCTTTCAATTAATTTGATTCATTTCAATGATCTTCCTAATGATTCCAGTATTCATCCAAACTTACAATCAAATAACAATTGTCCATTTTTCTAACACAGTAGTACTTTCATATTTGAAGAAATTGAATACTTAAAAATTTGACTACAATACCGCATAACTCAGTAAACCATTGAAACGAATTATGATAACGAAACAAGGCATCAAACAATCCAGAATCAGAAACAAGATCAGTAAAAGAGCAAAGCACATATGAGAGAATAGAAATGGACTTTAGTAATAAACCTGAGTTTACAAATACTCGAGCAAAATTGTAGAACGGGGCTGGAACGGGAAACTCGAAACAGGACCACGGACGGAACTCCAATCTTGAATTCCAGTTAACTCAATGAGGAGATTGAAAATCAAGGACTTGGGTGTATTTTCCAGATTTGAGAGGCAGAGAACTGGAGGTTTTTTTATATTTTTTCCATTGCTTTTCTGTTTCAAAGAACCTCTGTCCTTATACCTATGACTGTGCGCGTGTGTGTGTTTCTGTCGTGGAACGAGAAGGTGAGTCACCTGGATGGTGGAATTAAAAAGGACGAAGCTTCAGGGAGGTGGGATTCTCGTTTGCAGCAGCACCATCTCTACTGGCATTTGTTTTGGTTGAAGATCCAAGAATGAGGGGGTCGTTTTTGGGTGAAGGTGACGGGTTTCAGTGATCGTTTGGTGGTCGTGCGACTGCTGAGAGGTGTAAGGGTTCAAGGTGGTCGTTTGGTTGGTCTTGCTGAGGAATGGCGGGTGGCGGCTGGTGAGTTATTTTGAGATGGAGGTTGGCCGTGGGTGAAAAGTGAAGCAGCAAAGGCGGCGGGCTGACGGCTAGTCAAGGAGCAGAGGCGGCGGGCGGCTACCGGGGTGTTTTTCTTTGTGTCTACTGTTGAAGATGGCTGTTGGGGGGAGAAGAAGCAGAAGTGGCGGCTGGAGTTGAGGGGCTGTGTGGTCTAGGTCTCGCCGCTGGCTTGGAGATGGAGTGGTCGCTGGTGTAGATGACACAGGGGGGTGGCCGGCGGCTTGGTCTGTTAGGGTTCTCTCTTTGTGTTCTCTGAAGAAGAGAGGTGTTGTGGGTGGCGGCTGTATTAGTTTTCAGCTAGAGACTCTAGGGTTTTTTCTTAGGGTTGTGTTCTTGTTATGAAGAAGGAGATGAGGGGTCAGGCCGCTGGGGGTTTTTCTTTTTTTTTTTTATGTGTAGAAGATGGGTAGGGTTTTTAGGGGATGTGATTAAAGACCAAAATGGACGGGACGGGTTTGGACGGGTTGAAAATGGGTCAAGGGTGTTGGGTGAGGTATTTTGGGCTTTAAAATTTGGGCTTAAAGTCTAAAAATTGCAAAATACTACTAGAATCCTATTGAAATTAAAATAATTAAATATTTTAAAAATACTACTTTTAAAAATTGCGCGGGTCAAAAATTACGTGCTTACAGCTGCCCCTCTTTGCTCGTAAACACGAAAAGTTTTCGGAGCAAAGAACTATAAGCAGCGTAATCAATTTATGACCCGACGCTTATTTAGAAGAAGACAAAGATGGCTAAAAAGATTGTGACCGAGCCCTGGTATCTGAGCTGCCTACATATCCTCGGCTATAGAGGAATCAGGTCACGTGTAGTTCAAAAGTGAATGAGATGATGGAGTTTACCGAGGTGGAGAGTCGAGTCGAGTGCCGTCGAGGTTCCAGCCCACGGTCCTGTTATTACATCAAAATCAGAAAATGAAAAAGGCTAACTAAACCTATTAACTATGAGTTACAAGATTCCTATCTATAAGTCTTCGGAAGCTTGATCTTGATTCTTGAATGGTTCTTCATGCAGACTTCATATCTGAACCTTGATGCTCGGTAGATGTAGGTGTTAGCTCGTTTTTTTCTTCTTTTCGAATCAAATTAACTGGACATCCAATGCTTGTGACTTTAGTCATGTCTTTAGCGATCCACCTCTTGTCTCGGCCTCTACATTTTGGACTCACCTCCATTTTCTCTTTTTTTTCTTTTTCTTTTTCCTTTTTTTTTTCTTTTCTATTCTGGATTGAAATTCCTTATCTTGATCACCTCGGATTATTGACTCGCATTCTTGCCGCGAGCTTCTGCTACTTCTAGCATGAACTGATTTCCGAAATGATTTCCCTCGTTGTCCAGGCGGGCACCTGACATTACAACAAAACTAACAAAACAAAAGAAATTTTTCTGCCCAGTTTGGGATTCGGGCATAAATGTGAATGTTAATTGGATCATGCTACCAACAAAGATCTCAAAATTCTAAAATTAAATCCCATTATCCAGGAGGGTCCTGAGAATTCTAAAACTAAATCTCATTATCCAGGAGGGTCCTAAAAATTCTAAAATTAAATCCCATTATCCAGGAGGGTCTTGAAAATTCTAAAACTAAATCTCATTATCCAGAATGGTCCCGAAAATTCAAAAATTAAATCCCATTATCCAGGAGGGTCTCGAAAATTCAAAAATTAAATCACATTATCCGGGAGGGTCCTGAGAAATCTAAAACTAAATCCCATTATCCAGGAGGGTCCTGAAAATTCTAAAACTAAATCCCATTATCCAGGAGGGTCCTTAGAACTTTAAACTAAATCCCATTATCCAGGAGGGTCCTGAGAATTCTAAAACTAAATCCCATTATCCAGGAGGGTCCTGAAAATTCTAAAATTAAATCTCATTATCCCGGAGGGTGCTGAAAATTCTAAAACTAAATCCCATTATCCAGGAGGGTCCTGAAAATTCTAAAATTAAATCCCATTATCCAGGAGGGTCCTGAAAATTCTAAAGTTAAATCCCATTATCCAGGAGGGTCCTGAAAATTCAAAAATTAAATCTCATTATCCAGGATGGTCCTGAGAACTCTAAAATTAAATCCCATTATCCAGGAGGGTCATGAAAATTCTAAAACTAAATCCCATTATCCAGGAGGGTCCTGAAAATTCTAAAATTAAATCCCATTATCCAGGAGGGTCCTGAAAATTCTAAAATTAAATCCCATTACCCAGGAGGGTCATGAGAATTCTAAAACTAAATCCTATTATCCATGAGGGTCCTGAAAATTCTAAGATTAAATCCCATTATCCAGGAGGGTCCTGAAAATTCTAAAACTAAATCCCATTATCCAGGAGGGTCCTGAAAATTCTAAAACTAAATCCCATTATCTAGGAGGGTTCTGAAAATTCAAAAATTAAATCCCATTATCTAGGAGGGTCCTAAAAATTCTAAAATTAAATCCCATTATCCAGGAGGGTCCTGAGAATTCTAAAACTAAATCCCATAATCCAGGAGGGTCCTGAAAATTCTAAAATTAAATCCCATTATCCAGGAGGGTCCTGAAAATTCAAAAATTAAATCCCACTATCCAGGAGGGTCCTGAAAATTCAAAAATTAAATCCCATTATCCAGGAGGGTCCTGAAAATTCTAAAACTAAATCCCATTATCCAGGAGGGTCCTGAAAATTCTAAAACTAAATCCCATTATCCAGGAGGGTCCTGAAAATTCTAAAATTAAATCCCATTATCCAGGAGGGTCCTGAAAATTCTAAAACTAAATCCCATTATCCAGAATGGTCCTGAAAATTCAAAAATTAAATCACATTATCCAGGAGGGTCCTGAAAATTCAAAAATTAAATCACATTATCCAGGAGGGTCCTGAGAAATCTAAAACTAAATCCCATTATCCAGGAGGGTCCTGAAAATTCTAAAACTAAATCCCATTATCTAGGAGGGTCCTGAGAACTTTAAACTAAATCCCATTATCGAGGAGGGTCCTGAGAATTCTAAAACTAAATCCCATTATTCAAGAGGATCCTGAAAATTCTAAAATTAAATCTCATTATCCAGGAGGGTCCTGAAAATTCTAAAACTAAATCCCATTATCCAGGAGGGTCCTGCAAATTCTAAAATTAAATCCCATTATCCAGGAGGGTCCTAAAAATTCTAAAGTTAAATCCCATTATCCAGGAGGGTCCTGAAAATTCGAAACTTAAATCTCATTATCCAGGAGGGTCCCGAGAACTCTAAAACTAAATCCCATTATCCAGGAGGGTCCTGAGAACATTTAAAATTGAATCGCATTATCCAGGAGGGTCCTGAAAAATCAAAAATTAAATGCCATTATCCAGCAGGGTCATAAAAATTCAAAAACTAAATCCCATTATCCAGGAGGGTCCTGAGAATTCTAAAACTAAATCCTATTATCCAGGAGGGTCCTGGAAATTCTAAAATTAAATCCCATTATCCAGGAGGGTCCTGAAAATTCTAAAACTAAATCCACTATCCAGGAGGGTTCTGAAAATTCTAAAACTAAATCCCATTATCTAGGAGAGTTCAAAAAATTCTAAAATTAAATCCCATTATCCATGAGGGTCCTGAAAATTCAAAAATTAAATCCCTTATCCAGGAAGGTCCTCAGAAATCTAAAACTAAATCCCATTATGCAGGAGGGTCCTGAAAATTCTAAAACTAAATCCCATTATCGAGGAGGGTCCTGAGAACTTTAAACTAAATCCCATTATCCAGGAGGGTTCTGAGAATTCTAAAACTAAATCCCATTATCCAGGAGGGTCCTGAAAATTCTAAAATTAAATCACATTATCCAGGGAGGGTCCTGAAAATTCTAAAACTAAATCCCATTATCCAGGAGGGTCCTGAAAATTCTAAAATTAAATCCCATTATCCGGGAGGGTCCTGAAAATTCTAAAATTAAATTCCATTATCCAGGAGGGTCCTGAAAATTCAAAAATTAAATCTCATTATCCTGGAGGGTCCTAAGAACTCTAAAATTAAATCCCATTATCCAGGAGGGTCCTGAAAATTCTAAAACTAAATCCCATTATCCAGGAGGGTTCTGAAAATTCTAAAATTAAATCTCATTATCCAAGAGGGTCCTGAAAATTCTAAAAATAAATCCCATTATCCAGGAGGGTCCTGAGAATTCTAAAACTAAATCCCATTATCCAGGAGGGTCCTGTAAATTCTAAAATTAAATCCCATTATCCAGGAGGGTCCTGAAAATTCTAAAACTAAATCCCATTATCCAGGAGGGTCCTGAAAATTCAAAAATTAAATCCCATTATCCAGGAGGGTCCTCAAAATTCAAAAATTAAATCCCATTATCCAGGAGGGTCCTGAAAATTCTAAAACTTAGTCCCATTATCCAGGAGGGTCCTGAAAATTCTAAAACTAAATCCCATTATCCAGGAGGGTCCTGAAAATTCTAAAATTAAATCCCATTATCCAGGAGGGTCCTAAAAATTCTAAAACTAAATCCCATTATCCAGGAGGGTCTTGAGAATTCTAAAACTAAATCCCATTATCCAGGAGGGTCCTGAAAATTCTATAATTAAATCTCATTATCCCGGAGGGTGCTGAAAATTCTAAAACTAAATCCCATTATCCAGGAGGGTCCTGAAAATTCTAAAATTAAATCCCATTATCCAGGAGGGTCCTGAAAATTCTAAAAGTTAAATCCCATTATCCAGGAGGGTCCTGAAAATTCAAAAATTAAATCTCATTATCCAGGATGGTCCTAAGAACTCTAAAATTAAATCCCATTATCCAGGAGGGTCATGAAAATTCTAAAACTAAATCCCATTATCCAGGAGGGTCCTGAAAATTCTAATATTAAATCCCATTATCCAGGAGGGTCCTGAAAATTCTAAAATTAAATCCTATTACCCAGGAGGGTCATGAGAATTCTAAAACTAAATCCTATTATCCAGGAGGGTCCTGAAAATTTAAAATTAAATCCCATTATCCAGGAGGGTCTGAAAATTCTAAAACTAAATCCCATTATCCAGGAGGGTCCTGAAAATTCTAAAACAAAATCCCATTATCTAGGAGGGTTCTGAAAATTCTAAAATTAAATCCCATTATCTAGGAGGGTCCTAAAAATTCTAAAATTAAATCCCATTATCCAGGAGGGTCCTGAGAATTCTAAAACTAAATCCCATAATCCAGGAGGGTCCTGAAAATTCTAAAATTAAATCCCATTATCTAGGAGGGTCCTGAAAATTCAAAAATTAAATCCCATTATCCAGGAGGGTCCTGAAAATTCAAAAATTAAATCCCATTATCCAGGAGGGTCCTGAAAATTCTAAATCTAAGTCCCATTATCGAGGAGGGTCCTGAAAATTCTAAAATTAAATCCCATTATCCAGGAGGGTCCTGAAAATTCTAAAACTAAATCCCATTATCCAGAATGGTCCTGAAAATTCAAAAATTAAATCACATTATCCAGGAGGGCCCTGAAAATTCAAAAATTAAATCACATTATCCAGGAGGGTCCTGAGAATTCTAAAACCAAATCCTATTATCCAGGAGGGTATTGAGAATTCTAAAACTAAATCCTATTATCCAGGAGGGTCCTGTAAATTCTAAAATTAAATCCCATTATCCAGGAGGGTCCTGAAAATTCTAAAACTAAATCCACTATCCAGGAGGGTACTGAAAATTCTAAAACTAAATCCCATTATCTATGAGGGTTCAAAAAATTCTAAAATTAAATCCCATTATCCAGGAGGGTCCTGAAAATTCTAAAACTAAATTCCATTATCCAGAAGAGTCCTGAAAATTCAAAAATTAAATCCCATTATCTAGGAGGGTCCTCAGAAATCTAAAACTAAATCCCATTATGCAGGAGGGTAATGAAAATTCTAAAACTAAATCCCATTATCCAGGAGGGTCCTGAGAACTTTAAACTAAATCCCATTATCCAGGAGGGTCCTGAGAATTCTAAAACTAAATCCCATTATCCAGGAGGGTCCTGAAAATTCTAAAATTAAATCACATTATCCAGGAGGGTCCTGAAAATTCTAAAACTATTATCCATGAGGGTCCTGAAAATTCTAAAATTAAATCCCATTATCCAGGAGGGTCCTAAAAATTCAAAAGTTAAATTCCATTATCCATGAGGGTCCTGAAAATTCAAAAATTAAATCTCATTATCCAGGAGGGTCCTAAGAACTCTAAAATTAAATCCCATTATCCAGGAGGGTCCTGAAAATTCTAAAACTAAATCCCATTATCCAGGAGGGTCCTGAAAATTCTAAAATTAAATCCCATTATCCAGGAGGGTCCTGAAAATTCTAAAAATAAATCCCATTATCCAGGAGGGTCCTGAGAATTCTCAAACTAAATCCCATTATCCAGGAGGGTCCTGTAAATTCTAAAATTAAATCTCATTATCCAGGAGGGTCCTGAAAATTCTAAAACAAAATCCCACTATCTAGGAGGGTCCTGAAAATTCAAAAATTAAATCCCATTATCCAGGAGGGTCCTCAAAATTCAAAAATTAAATCCCATTATCTAGGAGGGTCCTGAAAATTCTAAAACTTAGTCCCATTATCCAGGAGGGTCCTGAAAATTCAAAAATTAAATCCCATTATCCGGGAGGGTCCTGAAAATTCTAAAATTAAATCCCATTATCCAGGAGGGTCCTAAAAATTCTAAAACTAAATCCCATTATCCAGGAGGGTCTTGAGAATTCTAAAACTAAATCCCATTATCCAGGAGGGTCCTGAAAATTCTAAAATTAAATCTCATTATCCCGGAGGGTGCCTGAAAATTCTAAAACTAAATCCCATTATCCAGGAGGGTCCTGAAAATTCTAAAATTAAATCCCATTATCCATGAGGGTCCTGAAAATTCTAAAGTTAAATCCCATTATCCAGGAGGGTCCTGAAAATTCAAAAATTAAATCTCATTATCCAGGATGGTCCTGAGAACTCTAAAATTAAATCCCATTATCCAGGAGGGTCATGAAAATTCTAAAACTAAATCCTATTATCCATGAGGGTCCTGAAAATTCTAATATTAAATCCCATTATCCAGGAGGGTCCTGAAAATTCTAAAATTAAATCCCATTACCCAGGAGGGTCATGAGAATTCTAAAACTAAATCCTATTATCCAGGAGGGTCCTGAAAATTCTAAAATTAAATCCCATTATCCAGGAGGGTCCTGAAAATTCTAAAACTAAATCCCACTATCCAGGAGGGTCATGAAAATTCTAAAACAAAATCCCATTATCTAGGAGTGTTCTGAAAATTCTAAAATTAAATCCCATTATCTAGGAGGGTCCTAAAAATTCTAAAATTAAATCCCATTATCTAGGAGGGTCCTGAGAATTCTAAAACTAAATCCCATAATCCAGGAGGGTCCTTAAAATTCTAAAATTAAATCCCATTATCCAGGAGGGTCCTGAAAATTCAAAAATTAAATCCCACTATCCAGGAGGGTCCTGAAAATTCAAAAATTAAATCCCATTATCCAGGAGGGACCTGAAAACTCTAAATCTAAGTCCCATTATCCAGGAGGGTCCTGAAAATTCTAAAACTAAATCCCATTATCGAGGAGGGTCCTGAAAATTCTAAAATTAAATCCCATTATCCAGGAGAGTCTTGAAAATTCTAAAACTAAATAATATTATCTAGAATGGTCCTGAAAATTCAAAAATTAAATCACATTATCCAGGAGGGTCCTGAAAATTCAAAAATTAAATCACATTATCCAGGAGGGTCCTGAGAATTCTAAAACTAAATCCCATTATCCAGGAGGGTCCTGGAAATTCTAAAATTAAATCCCATTATCCAGGAGGGTCCTGAAAATTCTAAAACTAAATCCACTATCCAGGAGGGTCCTGAAAATTCTAAAACTAAATCCCATTATCTAGGAGGGTTCAAAAAATTCTAAAATTAAATCCCATTATCCAGGAGGGTCCTGAAAATTCTAAAACTAAATCCCATTATCCAGAAGGGTCCTGAAAATTCAAAAATTAAATCCCATTATCCGGGAGGGTCCTCAGAAATCTAAAACTAAATCCCATTATGCAGGAAGGTCCTGAAAATTCTAAAAATTAAATCCCATTATCCAGGAGGGTCCTGAAAACTCAAAAACTAAATCCCATTATCCAGGAGGGTCCCGAGAATTCTAAAACTAAATCCCATTATCCAGGAGGGTCCTGAAAATTCTAAAATTAAATCACATTATCCAGGAGGGTCCTGAAAATTCTAAAACTAAATCTCATTATCCAGGAGGGTCCTGAAAATTCTAAAATTAAATTCCATTATCCAGGAGGGTCCTAAAAATTCAAAAGTTAAATCCCATTATCCAGGAGGGTCCTGAAAATTCAAAAATTAAATCTTATTATCCAGGAGGGTCCTAAGAACTCTAAAATTAAATCCCATTATCGAGGAGGGTCCTGAAAATTCTAAAACTAAATCCCATTATCCAGGAGGGTCCTGAAAATTCTAAAATTAAATCTCATTATCCAGGAGGGTCCTGAAAATTCTAAAAATAAATCCCATTATCCAGGAGGGTCCTGAGAATTCTAAAACTAAATCCCATTATCCAGGAGGGTCCTGTAAATTCTAAAATTAAATCCCATTATCCAGAAGGGTCCTGAAAATTCTAAAACTAAATTCCACTATCTAGGAGGGTCCTGAAAATTCAAAAATTTAATCCCATTATCCAGGAGGGTCCTCAAAATTCAAAAATTAAATCCCATTATCCAGGAGGGTCCTGAAAATTCTAAAACTTAGTCCCATTATCCAGGAGGGTCCTGAAAATTCTAAAACTAAATCCCATTATCCAGGAGGGTCCTGAAAATTCTAAAATTAAATCCCATTATCCAGGAGGGTCATAAAAATTCAAAAACTAAATCCCATTATCCAGGAGGGTCCTGAGAATTCTAAAACTAAATCCTATTATCCAGGAGGGTCCTGGAAATTCTAAAATTAAATCCCATTATCCAGGAGGGTCCTGAAAATTCTAAAACTAAATCCACTATCCAGGAGGGTCCTGAAAATTCTAAAACTAAATCCCATTATCTTGGAGGGTTCAAAAAATTCTAAAATTAAATCCCATTATCCAGGAGGGTCCTGAAAATTCTAAAACTAAATCCCATTATCCAGAAGGGTCCTGAAAATTCAAAAATTAAATCCCATTATCTAGGAGGGTCCTCAGAAATCTAAAACTAAATCCCATTATGCAGGAGGGTCCTGAAAATTCTAAAACTAAATCCCATTATCCAGGAGGGTCCTGAGAACTTTAAACTAAATCCCATTATCCAGGAGGGTCCTGAGAATTCTAAAACTAAATCCCATTATCCAGGAGGGTCTTGAAAATTCTAAAATTAAATCACATTATCCAGGAGGGTCCTGAAAATTCTAAAACTATTATCCATGAGGGTCCTGAAAATTCTAAAATTAAATCCCATTATCCAGGAGGGTCCTAAAAATTTAAAAGTTAAATCCCATTATCCAGGAGGGTCCTGAAAATTCAAAAATTAAATCTCATTATCCAGGAGGGTCCTAAGAACTCTAAAATTAAATCCCATTATCCAGGAGGGTCCTGAAAATTCTAAAACTAAATCCACTATCCAGGAGGGTCCTGAAAATTCTAAAACTAAATCCCATTATCTTGGAGGGTTCAAAAAATTCTAAAATTAAATCCCATTATCCAGGAGGGTCCTGAAAATTCTAAAACTAAATCCCATTATCCAGAAGGGTCCTGAAAATTCAAAAATTAAATCCCATTATCCAGGAGGGTCGTCAGAAATCTAAAACTAAATCCCATTATCCAGGAGGGTCCCGAAAATTCTAAAACTAAATCCCATTATCCAGGAGGGTCCTGAAAACTTAAAATTAAATCCCATTATCCAGGAGGGTCCTGAGAATTCTAAAACTAAATCCCATTATCGAGGAGGGTCTTGAAAATTCTAAAATTAAATCACATTATCCAGGAGGGTCCTGAAAATTCTAAAACTATTATCCATGAGGGTCCTGAAAATTCTAAAATTAAATCCCATTATCCAGGAGGGTCCTAAAAATTTAAAAGTTAAATCCCATTATCCAGGAGGGTCCTGAAAATTCAAAAATTAAATCCCATTATTCAGGAGGGTCCTCAGAAATCTAAAACTAAATCCCATTATGCAGGAGGGTCCTGAAAATTCTAAAACTAAATCCCATTATCCAGGAGGGTCCTGAGAACTTTAAACCAAATCTCATTATCCAGGAGGGTCCTGAGAATTCTAAAACTAAATCCCATTATCCAGGAGGGTCCTGAAAATTCTAAAATTAAATCACATTATCCAGGAGGGTCCTGAAAATTCTAAAACTAAATCTCATTATCCAGGAGGGTCCTAAAAATTCTAAAATTAAATCCCATTATCTAGGAGGGTCCTAAAAATTCAAAAGTTAAATCCCATTATCCAGGAGGGTCTTGAAAATTCAAAAATTAAATCTTATTATCCAGGAGGGTCCTAAGAACTCTAAAATTAAATCTCATTATCGAGGAGGGTCCTGAAAATTCTAAAACTAAATCCCATTATCCAGGAGGGTCCTGAAAATTCTAAAATTAAATCTCATTATCCAGGAGGGTCCTGAAAATTCTAAAAATAAATCCCATTATCCAGGAGGGTCCTGAGAATTCTAAAACTAAATCCCATTATCCAGGAGGGTCCTGTAAATTCTAAAATTAAATCCCATTATCCAGGAGGGTCCTGAAAATTCTAAAACTAAATCCCACTATCTAGGAGGGTCCTGAAAATTCAAAAATTTAATCCCATTATCCAGGAGGGTCCTCAAAATTCAAAAATTAAATCCCATTATCCAGGAGGGTCCTGAAAATTCTAAAACTTAGTCCCATTATCCAGGAGGGTCCTGAAAATTCTAAAACTAAATCCCATTATCCAGGAGGGTCCTGAAAATTCTAAAATTAAATCCCATTATCCAGGAGGGTCATAAAAATTCAAAAACTAAATCCCATTATCCAGGAGGGTCCTGAGAATTCTAAAACTAAATCCTATTATCCAGGAGGGTCCTGGAAATTCTAAAATTAAATCCCATTATCCAGGAGGGTCCTGAAAATTCTAAAACTAAATCCACTATCCAGGAGGGTCCTGAAAATTCTAAAACTAAATCCCATTATCTTGGAGGGTTCAAAAAATTCTAAAATTAAATCCCATTATCCAGGAGGGTCCTGAAAATTCTAAAACTAAATCCCATTATCCAGAAGGGTCCTGAAAATTCAAAAATTAAATCCCATTATCCAGGAGGGTCCTCAGAAATCTAAAACTAAATCCCATTATGCAGGAGGGTCCTGAAAATTCTAAAACTAAATCCCATTATTCAGGAGGGTCCTGAGAACTTTAAACTAAATCCCATTATCCAGGAGGGTCCTGAGAATTCTAAAACTAAATCTCATTATCCAGGAGGGTCTTGAAAATTCTAAAATTAAATCACATTATCCAGGAGGGTCCTGAAAATTCTAAAACTATTATCCATGAGGGTCCTGAAAATTCTAAAATTAAATCCCATTATCCAGGAGGGTCCTAAAAATTTAAAAGTTAAATCCCATTATCCAGGAGGGTCCTGAAAATTCAAAAATTAAATCTCATTATCCAGGAGGGTCCTAAGAACTCTAAAATTAAATCCCATTATCCAGGAGGGTCCTGAAAATTCTAAAACTAAATCCCATTATCCAGGAGGGTCCTGAAAATTCTAAAATTAAATCCCATTATCCAGGAGGGTCCTGAAAATTCTAAAAATAAATCCCATTATCCAGGAGGGTCCTGAGAATTCTAAAACTAAATACCATTATCCAGGAGGGTCCTGTAAATTCTAAAATTAAATCCCATTATCCAGGAGGGTCCTGAAAATTCTAAAACTAAATCCCACTATCTAGGAGGGTCCTGAAAATTCAAAAATTTAATCCCATATCCAGGAGGGTCCTCAAAATTCAAAAATTAAATCCCATTATCCAGGAGGGTCCTGAAAATTCTAAAACTTAGTCTCATTATCCAGGAGGGTCCTGAAAATTCTAAAACTAAATCCCATTATCCAGGAGGGTCCTGAAAATTCTAAAATTAAATCCCATTATCCAGGAGGGTCATAAAAATTCTAAAACTAAATACCATTATCCAGGAGGGTCCTGAGAATTCTAAAACTAAATCCTATTATCCAGGAGGGTCCTAGAAATTCTAAAATTAAATCCCATTATCCAGGAAGGTCCTGAAAATTCTAAAACTAAATCCACTATCCAGGAGGGTCCTGAAAATTCTAAAACTAAATCCCATTATCTAGGAGGGTTCAAAAAATTCTAAAATTAAATCCCATTATCCAGGAGGGTCCTGAAAATTCTAAAACTAAATCCCATTATCCAGAAGGGTCCTGAAAATTCAAAAATTAAATCCCATTATCCGGGAGGGTCCTCAGAAATCTAAAACTAAATCCCATTATGCAGGAAGGTCCTGAAAATTCTAAAACTAAATCCCATTATCCAGGAGGGTCCTGAGAACTTTAAACTAAATCCCATTATCCAGGAGGGTCCTCAGAATTCTAAAACTAAATCCCATTATCCAGGAGGGTCCTGAAAATTCTAAAATTAAATCACATTATCCAGGAGGGTCCTGAATATTCTAAAACTATTATCCATGAGGGTTCTGAAAATTCTAAAATTAAATCCCATTATCCACGAGGGTCCTAAAAATTCAAAAGTTAAATCCCATTATCCAGGAGGGTCCTGAAAATTCAAAATTTAAATCTCATTATCCAGGAGGGTCCTAAGAACTCTAAAATTAAATCCCATTATCCAGGAGGGTCCTGAAAATTCTAAAAATAAATCCCATTATCCAGGAGGGTCCTGAAAATTCTAAAATTAAATCCCATTATCCAGGAGGGTCCTGAAAATTCTAAAAATAAATCCCATTATCCAGGAGGGTCCTGAGAATTCTAAAACTAAATACCATTATCCAGGAGGGTCCTGTAAATTCTAAAATTAAATCCCATTATCCAGGAGGGTCCTGAAAATTCTAAAACTAAATCCCACTATCTAGGAGGGTCCTGAAAATTCAAAAATTTAATCCCATATCCAGGAGGGTCCTCAAAATTCAAAAATTAAATCCCATTATCCAGGAGGGTCCTGAAAATTCTAAAACTTAGTCTCATTATCCAGGAGGGTCCTGAAAATTCTAAAACTAAATCCCATTATCCAGGAGGGTCCTGAAAATTCTAAAATTAAATCCCATTATCCAGGAGGGTCATAAAAATTCTAAAACTAAATACCATTATCCAGGAGGGTCCTGAGAATTCTAAAACTAAATCCTATTATCCAGGAGGGTCCTAGAAATTCTAAAATTAAATCCCATTATCCAGGAAGGTCCTGAAAATTCTAAAACTAAATCCACTATCCAGGAGGGTCCTGAAAATTCTAAAACTAAATCCCATTATCTAGGAGGGTTCAAAAAATTCTAAAATTAAATCCCATTATCCAGGAGGGTCCTGAAAATTCTAAAACTAAATCCCATTATCCAGAAGGGTCCTGAAAATTCAAAAATTAAATCCCATTATCCAGGAGGGTCCTCAGAAATCTAAAACTAAATCCCATTATGCAGGAGGGTCCTGAAAATTCTAAAACTAAATCCCATTATCCAGGAGGGTCCTGAGAACTTTAAACTAAATCCCATTATCCAGGAGGGTCCTCAGAATTCTAAAACTAAATCCCATTATCCAAGAGGGTCCTGAAAATTCTAAAATTAAATCACATTATCCAGGAGGGTCCTGAATATTCTAAAACTATTATCCATGAGGGTTCTGAAAATTCTAAAATTAAATCCCATTATCCACGAGGGTCCTCAGAAATCTAAAACTAAATCCCATTATGCAGGAGGGTCCTGAAAATTCTAAAACTAAATCCCATTATCCAGGAGGGTCCTGAGAACTTTAAACTAAATTCCATTATCCAGGAGGGTCCTGAGAATTCTAAAACTAAATCCCATTATCGAGGAGGGTCTTGAAAATTCTAAAATTAAATCACATTATCCAGGAGGGTCCTGAAAATTCTAAAACTATTATCCATGAGGGTCCTGAAAATTCTAAAATTAAATCCCATTATCCAGGAGGGTCCTAAAAATTTAAAAGTTAAATCCCATTATCCAGGAGGGTCCTGAAAATTCAAAAATTAAATCCCATTATTCAGGAGGGTCCTCAGAAATCTAAAACTAAATCCCATTATGCAGGAGGGTCCTGAAAATTCAAAAATTAAATCCCATTATCCAGGAGGGTCCTGAAAACTCAAAAACTAAATCCCATTATCCAGGAGGGTCCCGAGAATTCTAAAACTAAATCCCATTATCCAGGAGGGTCCCGAAAATTCTAAAACTAAATCACATTATCCAGGAGGGTCCTGAAAATTCTAAAACTAAATCTCATTATCCAGGAGGGTCCTAAAAATTCTAAAATTAAATCCCATTATCTAGGAGGGTCCTAAAAATTCAAAAGTTAAATCCCATTATCCAGGAGGGTCCTGAAAATTCAAAAATTAAATCTTATTATCCAGGAGGGTCCTAAGAACTCTAAAATTAAATCTCATTATCGAGGAGGGTCCTGAAAATTCTAAAACTAAATCCCATTATCCAGGAGGGTCCTGAAAATTCTAAAATTAAATCTCATTATCCAGGAGGGTCCTGAAAATTCTAAAAATAAATCCCATTATCCAGGAGGGTCCTGAGAATTCTAAAACTAAATCTCATTATCCAGGAGGGTCCTGTAAATTCTAAAATTAAATCCCATTATCCAGGAGGGTCCTGAAAATTCTAAAACTAAATCCCACTATCTAGGAGGGTCCTGAAAATTCAAAAATTTAATCCCATTATCCAGGAGGGTCCTCAAAATTCAAAAATTAAATCCCATTATCCAGGAGGGTCCTGAAAATTCTAAAACTTAGTCCCATTATCCAGGAGGGTCCTGAAAATTCTAAAACTAAATCCCATTATCCAGGAGGGTCCTGAAAATTCTAAAATTAAATCCCATTATCCAGGAGGGTCATAAAAATTCAAAAACTAAATCCCATTATCCAGGAGGGTCCTGAGAATTCTAAAACTAAATTCTATTATCCAGGAGGGTCCTGGAAATTCTAAAATTAAATCCCATTATCCAGGAGGGTCCTGAAAATTCTAAAACTAAATCCACTATCCAGGAGGGTCCTGAAAATTCTAAAACTAAATCCCATTATCTTGGAGGGTTCAAAAAATTCTAAAATTAAATCCCATTATCCAGGAGGGTCCTGAAAATTCTAAAACTAAATCCCATTATCCAGAAGGGTCCTGAAAATTCAAAAATTAAATCCCATTATCCAGGAGGGTCCTCAGAAATCTAAAACTAAATCCCATTATGCAGGAGGGTCCTGAAAATTCTAAAACTAAATCCCATTATCCAGGAGGGTCCTGAGAACTTTAAACTAAATCCCATTATCCAGGAGGGTCCTGAGAATTCTAAAACTAAATCTCATTATCCAGGAGGGTCTTGAAAATTCTAAAATTAAATCACATTATCCAGGAGGGTCCTGAAAATTCTAAAACTATTATCCATGAGGGTCCTGAAAATTCTAAAATTAAATCCCATTATCCAGGAGGGTCCTAAAAATTTAAAAGTTAAATCCCATTATCCAGGAGGGTCCTGAAAATTCAAAAATTAAATCTCATTATCCAGGAGGGTCCTAAGAACTCTAAAATTAAATCCCATTATCCAGGAGGGTCCTGAAAATTCTAAAACTAAATCCCATTATCCAGGAGGGTCCTGAAAATTCTAAAATTAAATCCCATTATCCAGGAGGGTCCTGAAAATTCTAAAAATAAATCCCATTATCCAGGAGGGTCCTGAGAATTCTAAAACTAAATACCATTATCCAGGAGGGTCCTGTAAATTCTAAAATTAAATCCCATTATCCAGGAGGGTCCTGAAAATTCTAAAACTAAATCCCACTATCTAGGAGGGTCCTGAAAATTCAAAAATTTAATCCCATATCCAGGAGGGTCCTCAAAATTCAAAAATTAAATCCCATTATCCAGGAGGGTCCTGAAAATTCTAAAACTTAGTCTCATTATCCAGGAGGGTCCTGAAAATTCTAAAACTAAATCCCATTATCCAGGAGGGTCCTGAAAATTCTAAAATTAAATCCCATTATCCAGGAGGGTCATAAAAATTCTAAAACTAAATACCATTATCCAGGAGGGTCCTGAGAATTCTAAAACTAAATCCTATTATCCAGGAGGGTCCTAGAAATTCTAAAATTAAATCCCATTATCCAGGAAGGTCCTGAAAATTCTAAAACTAAATCCACTATCCAGGAGGGTCCTGAAAATTTTAAAACTAAATCCCATTATCTAGGAGGGTTCAAAAAATTCTAAAATTAAATCCCATTATCCAGGAGGGTCCTGAAAATTCTAAAACTAAATCCCATTATCCAGAAGGGTCCTGAAAATTCAAAAATTAAATCCCATTATCCAGGAGGGTCCTCGAAATCTAAAACTAAATCCCATTATGCAGGAAGGTCCTGAAAATTCTAAAACTAAATCCCATTATCCAGGAGGGTCCTAAGAACTTTAAACTAAATCCCATTATCGAGGAGGGTCCTCAGAATTCTAAAACTAAATCCCATTATCCAGGAGGGTCCTGAAAATTCTAAAATTAAATCACATTATCCAGGAGGGTCCTGAATATTCTAAAACTATTATCCATGAGGGTTCTGAAAATTCTAAAATTAAATCCCATTATCCACGAGGGTCCTAAAAATTTAAAAGTTAAATCCCATTATCCAGGAGGGTCCTGAAAATTCAAAATTTAAATCTCATTATCCAGGAGGGTCCTAAGAACTCTAAAATTAAATCCCATTATCCAGGAGGGTCCTGAAAATTCTAAAAATAAATCCCATTATCCAGGAGGGTCCTGAAAATTCTAAAATTAAATCCCATTATCTAGGAGGGTCCTGAAAATTCTAAAAATAAATCCCATTATCCAGGAGGGTCCTGAGAATTCTAAAACTAAATCCCATTATCCAGGAGGGTCCTGTAAATTCTAAAATTAAATCCCATTATCCAGGAGGGTCCTGAAAATTCTAAAACTAAATCCCATTATCTAGGAGGGTCCTGAAAATTCAAAAATTTAATCTCATTATCCAGGAGGGTCCTCAAAATTCAAAAATTAAATCCCATTATCCAGGAGGGTCCTGAAAATTCTAAAACTTAGTCCTATTTTCCAGGAGGGTCCTGAAAATTCTAAAACTAAATCCCATTTTCCAGGAGGGTCCTCAAAATTCTAAAATTAAATCCCATTATCCAGGAGGGTCATAAAAATTCTAAAACTAAATCCCATTATCCAGGAGAGTCCTGAGAATTCTAAAACTAAATCCCATTATCCAGGAGGGTCCTGGAAATTCTAAAATTAAATCCCATTATCCAGGAGGGTCCTGAAAATTCTAAAACTAAATCCACTATCCAGGAGGGTCCTGAAAATTCTAAAACTAAATCCCATTATCTAGGAGGGTTCAAAAAATTCTAAAATTAAATCCCATTATCCAGGAGGGTCCTGAAAATTCTAAAACTAAATCCCATTATCCAGAAGGGTCCTGAAAATTCAAAAATTAAATCCCATTATCCAGGAGGGTCCTTAGAAATCTAAAACTAAATCCCATTATGCAGGAGGGTCCTGAAAATTCTAAAACTAAATCCCATTATCCAGGAGGGTCCTGAGAACTTTAAACTAAATCCCATTATCCAGGAGGGTCCTGAGAATTCTAAAACTAAATCCCATTATCCATGAGGGTCCTGAAAATTCTAAAATTAAATCACATTATCCAGGAGGGTCCTGAAAATTCTAAAACTATTATCCATGAGGGTCCTGAAAATTCTAAAATTAAATCCCATTATCGAGGAGGGTCCTAAAAATTCAAAAGTTAAATCCCATTATCCAGGAGGGTCCTGAAAATTAAATCTCATTATCCAGGAGGGTCCTAAGAAATCTAAAATTAAATCCCATTATCCATGAGGGTCCTGAAAATTCTAAAACTAAATCCCATTATCCATGAGGGTCCTGTAAATTCTAAAATTAAATCCCATTATCCAGGAGGGTCCTGAAAATTCTAAAAATAAATCCCATTATCCAGGAGGGTCCTGAGAATTCTAAAACTAAATCCCATTATCCAGGAGGGTCCTGTAAATTCTAAAATTAAATCCCATTATCCAGGAGGGTCCTGAAAATTCTAAAACTAAATCCCACTATCCAGGAGGGTCCTGAAAATTCAAAAATTAAATCCCATTATCCAGGAGGGTCCTCAAAATTCAAAAACTAAATCCCATTATCCAGGAGGGTCCTGAAAATTCTAAAATTAAATCACATTATCCAGGAGGGTCCTGAAAATTCTAAAACTATTATCCATGAGGGTCCTGAAAATTCTAAAATTAAATCCCATTATCCAGGAGGGTCCTAAAAATTCTAAAACTAAATCCCATTATCCAGGAGGGTCCTTAGAATTCTAAAACTAAATCCCATTATCCAGGAGGGTCCTGAAAATTCTAAAATTAAATCTCATTATCCCGGAGGGTGCTGAAAATTCTAAAACTAAATCCCATTATCCACGAGGGTCCTGAAAATTCTAAAATTAAATCTCATTATCCAGGAGGGTCCTGAAAATTCTAAAGTTAAATCCCATTATCCAGGAGGGTCCTGAAAATTCAAAAATTAAATCTCATTATCCAGGATGGTCCTGAGAACTCTAAAATTAAATCCCATTATCCAGAAGGGTCATGAAAATTCTAAAACTAAATCCCATTATCCAGGAGGGTCCTGAAAATTCTAAAATTAAATCCCATTATCCAGGAGGGTCCTGAAAATTCTAAAATTAAATCCCATTACCCAGGAGGGTCATGAGAATTCTAAAACTAAATCCTATTATCCAGGAGGGTCCTGAAAATTCTAAAATTAAATCCCATTATCCAGGAGGGTCCTGAAAATTCTAAAACTAAATCCCACTATCCAGGAGGGTCCTGAAAATTCTAAAGCTAAATCCCATTATCTAGGAGGGTTCTGAAAATTCTAAAATTAAATCCCATTATCCAGGAGGGTCCTAAGAAATCTAAAATTAAATCCCATTATCCATGAGGGTCCTGAAAATTGTAAAACTAAATCCCATTATCCATGAGGGTCCTGTAAATTCTAAAATTAAATTCCATTATCCAGGAGGGTCCTGAAAATTCTAAAAATAAATCCCATTATCCAGGAGGGTCCTGAGAATTCTAAAACTAAATCCCATTATCCAGGAGGGTCCTGTAAATTCTAAAATTAAATCCCATTATCCAGGAGGGTCCTGAAAATTCTAAAACTAAATCCCACTATCCAGGAGGGTCCTGAAAATTCAAAAATTAAATCCCATTATCCAGGAGGGTCCTCAAAATTCAAAAATTAAATCCCATTATCCAGGAGGGTCCTGAAAATTCTAAAACTTAGTCCCATTATCCAGGAGGGTCCTGAAAATTGTAAAACTAAATCCCATTATCCAGGGAGGGTCCTGAAAATTCTAAAATTAAATCCCATTATCCAGGAGGGTCCTAAAAATTCTAAAACTAAATCCCATTATCCAGGAGGGTCCTGAGAATTCTAAAACTAAATCCCATTATCCAGGAGGGTCCTGAAAATTCTAAAATTAAATCTCATTATCCCGGAGGGTGCTGAAAATTCTAAAACTAAATCCCATTATCCACGAGGGTCCTGAAAATTCTAAAATTAAATCTCATTATCCAGGAGGGTCCTGAAAATTCTAAAGTTAAATCCCATTATCCAGGAGGGTCCTGAAAATTCAAAAATTAAATCTCATTATCCAGGATGGTCCTGAGAACTCTAAAATTAAATCCCATTATCTAGGAGGGTCATGAAAATTCTAAAACTAAATCCCATTATCCAGGAGGGTCCTGAAAATTCTAAAATTAAATCCCATTATCCAGGAGGGTCCTGAAAATTCTAAAATTAAATCCCATTACCCAGGAGGGTCCTGAAAATTCTAAAACTAAATCCCATTATCCAGGAGGGTCCTGAAAATTCTAAAATTAAATCCCATTATCCGGGAGGGTCCTGAAAATTCTAAAACTAAATCCCACTATCCAGGAGGGTCCTGAAAATTCTAAAGCTAAATCCCATTATCTAGGAGGGTTGTGAAAATTCTAAAATTAAATCCCATTATCTAGGAGGGTCCTAAAAATTCTAAAATTAAATCCCATTATCCAGGAGGGTCCTGAGAATTCTAAAACTAAATCCCATAATCCAGGAGGGTCCTGAAAATTCTAAAATTAAATCCCATTATCCAGGAGGGTCCTGAAAATTCAAAAATTAAATCCCACTATCCAGGAGGGTCCTGAAAATTCAAAAATTAAATCCCATTATCCAGGAGGGTCCTGAAAATTCTAAAACTAAGTCCCATTATCCAGGAGGGTCCTGAAAATTCTAAAACTAAATCCCATTATCGAGGAGGGTCCTGAAAATTCTAAAACTATTATCCATGAGGGTCCTGAAAATTCTAAAATTAAATCCCATTATCCAGGAGGGTCCTAAAAATTTAAAAGTTAAATCCCATTATCCAGGAGGGTCCTGAAAATTCAAAAATTAAATCTCATTATCCAGGAGGGTCCTAAGAACTCTAAAATTAAATCCCATTATCCAGGAGGGTCCTGAAAATTCTAAAACTAAATCCCATTATCCAGGAGGGTCCTGAAAATTCTAAAATTAAATCCCATTATCCAGGAGGGTCCTGAAAATTCTAAAAATAAATCCCATTATCCAGGAGGGTCCTGAGAATTCTAAAACTAAATACCATTATCCAGGAGGGTCCTGTAAATTCTAAAATTAAATCCCATTATCCAGGAGGGTCCTGAAAATTCTAAAACTAAATCCCACTATCTAGGAGGGTCCTGAAAATTCAAAAATTTAATCCCATATCCAGGAGGGTCCTCAAAATTCAAAAATTAAATCCCATTATCCAGGAGGGTCCTGAAAATTCTAAAACTTAGTCTCATTATCCAGGAGGGTCCTGAAAATTCTAAAACTAAATCCCATTATCCAGGAGGGTCCTGAAAATTCTAAAATTAAATCCCATTATCCAGGAGGGTCATAAAAATTCTAAAACTAAATACCATTATCCAGGAGGGTCCTGAGAATTCTAAAACTAAATCCTATTATCCAGGAGGGTCCTAGAAATTCTAAAATTAAATCCCATTATCCAGGAAGGTCCTGAAAATTCTAAAACTAAATCCACTATCCAGGAGGGTCCTGAAAATTCTAAAACTAAATCTCATTATCTAGGAGGGTTCAAAAAATTCTAAAATTAAATCCCATTATCCAGGAGGGTCCTGAAAATTCTAAAACTAAATCCCATTATCCAGAAGGGTCCTGAAAATTCAAAAATTAAATCCCATTATCCAGGAGGGTCCTCAGAAATCTAAAACTAAATCCCATTATGCAGGAGGGTCCTGAAAATTCTAAAACTAAATCCCATTATCCAGGAGGGTCCTGAGAACTTTAAACTAAATCCCATTATCCAGGAGGGTCCTCAGAATTCTAAAACTAAATCCCATTATCCAGGAGGGTCCTGAAAATTCTAAAATTAAATCACATTATCCAGGAGGGTCCTGAATATTCTAAAACTATTATCCATGAGGGTTCTGAAAATTCTAAAATTAAATCCCATTATCCACGAGGGTCCTAAAAATTCAAAAGTTAAATCCCATTATCCAGGAGGGTCCTGAAAATTCAAAATTTAAATCTCATTATCCAGGAGGGTCCTAAGAACTCTAAAATTAAATCCCATTATCCAGGAGGGTCCTGAAAATTCTAAAATTAAATCCCATTATCCAGGAGGGTCCTGAAAATTCTAAAATTAAATCCCATTATCCAGGAGGGTCCTGAAAATTCTAAAAATAAATCCCATTATCCAGGAGGGTCCTGAGAATTCTAAAACTAAATCCCATTATCCAGGAGGGTCCTGTAAATTCTAAAATTAAATCCCATTATCCAGGAGGGTCCTGAAAATTCTAAAACTAAATCCCATTATCTAGGAGGGTCCTGAAAATTCAAAAATTTAATCTCATTATCCAGGAGGGTCCTCAAAATTCAAAAATTAAATCCCATTATCCAGGAGGGTCCTGAAAATTCTAAAACTTAGTCCTATTTTCCAGGAGGGTCCTGAAAATTCTAAAACTAAATCCCATTTTCTAGGAGGGTCCTCAAAATTCTAAAATTAAATCCCATTATCCAGGAGGGTCATAAAAATTCTAAAACTAAATCCCATTATCCAGGAGAGTCCTGAGAATTCTAAAACTAAATCCCATTATCCAGGAGGGTCCTGGAAATTCTAAAATTAAATCCCATTATCCAGGAGGGTCCTGAAAATTCTAAAACTAAATCCACTATCCAGGAGGGTCCTGAAAATTCTAAAACTAAATCCCATTATCTAGGAGGGTTCAAAAAATTCTAAAATTAAATCCCATTATCCAGGAGGGTCCTGAAAATTCTAAAACTAAATCCCATTATCCAGAAGGGTCCTGAAAATTAAAAAATTAAATCCCATTATCCAGGAGGGTCCTTAGAAATCTAAAACTAAATCCCATTATGCAGGAGGGTCCTGAAAATTCTAAAACTAAATCCCATTATCCAGGAGGGTCCTGAGAACTTTAAACTAAATCCCATTATCCAGGAGGGTCCTGAAAATTCTAAAACTAAGTCCCATTATCCAGGAGGGTCCTGAAAATTCTAAAACTAAATCCCATTATCGAGGAGGGTCCTGAAAATTCTAAAACTATTATCCATGAGGGTCCTGAAAATTCTAAAATTAAATCCCATTATCCAGGAGGGTCCTAAAAATTTAAAAGTTAAATCCCATTATCCAGGAGGGTCCTGAAAATTCAAAAATTAAATCTCATTATCCAGGAGGGTCCTAAGAACTCTAAAATTAAATCCCATTATCCAGGAGGGTCCTGAAAATTCTAAAACTAAATCCCATTATCCAGGAGGGTCCTGAAAATTCTAAAATTAAATCCCATTATCCAGGAGGGTCCTGAAAATTCTAAAAATAAATCCCATTATCCAGGAGGGTCCTGAGAATTCTAAAACTAAATACCATTATCCAGGAGGGTCCTGTAAATTCTAAAATTAAATCCCATTATCCAGGAGGGTCCTGAAAATTCTAAAACTAAATCCCACTATCTAGGAGGGTCCTGAAAATTCAAAAATTTAATCCCATATCCAGGAGGGTCCTCAAAATTCAAAAATTAAATCCCATTATCCAGGAGGGTCCTGAAAATTCTAAAACTTAGTCTCATTATCCAGGAGGGTCCTGAAAATTCTAAAACTAAATCCCATTATCCAGGAGGGTCCTGAAAATTCTAAAATTAAATCCCATTATCCAGGAGGGTCATAAAAATTCTAAAACTAAATACCATTATCCAGGAGGGTCCTGAGAATTCTAAAACTAAATCCTATTATCCAGGAGGGTCCTAGAAATTCTAAAATTAAATCCCATTATCCAGGAAGGTCCTGAAAATTCTAAAACTAAATCCACTATCCAGGAGGGTCCTGAAAATTCTAAAACTAAATCCCATTATCTAGGAGGGTTCAAAAAATTCTAAAATTAAATCCCATTATCCAGGAGGGTCCTGAAAATTCTAAAACTAAATCCCATTATCCAGAAGGGTCCTGAAAATTCAAAAATTAAATCCCATTATCCGGGAGGGTCCTCAGAAATCTAAAACTAAATCCCATTATGCAGGAAGGTCCTGAAAATTCTAAAACTAAATCCCATTATCCAGGAGGGTCCTGAGAACTTTAAACTAAATCCCATTATCCAGGAGGGTCCTCAGAATTCTAAAACTAAATCCCATTATCCAGGAGGGTCCTGAAAATTCTAAAATTAAATCACATTATCCAGGAGGGTCCTGAATATTCTAAAACTATTATCCATGAGGGTTCTGAAAATTCTAAAATTAAATCCCATTATCCACGAGGGTCCTAAAAATTCAAAAGTTAAATCCCATTATCCAGGAGGGTCCTGAAAATTCAAAATTTAAATCTCATTATCCAGGAGGGTCCTAAGAACTCTAAAATTAAATCCCATTATCCAGGAGGGTCCTGAAAATTCTAAAAATAAATCCCATTATCCAGGAGGGTCCTGAAAATTCTAAAATTAAATCCCATTATCCAGGAGGGTCCTGAAAATTCTAAAAATAAATCCCATTATCCAGGAGGGTCCTGAGAATTCTAAAACTAAATCCCATTATCCAGGAGGGTCCTGTAAATTCTAAAATTAAATCCCATTATCCAGGAGGGTCCTGAAAATTCTAAAACTAAATCCCATTATCTAGGAGGGTCCTGAAAATTCAAAAATTTAATCTCATTATCCAGGAGGGTCCTCAAAATTCAAAAATTAAATCCCATTATCCAGGAGGGTCCTGAAAATTCTAAAACTTAGTCCTATTTTCCAGGAGGGTCCTGAAAATTCTAAAACTAAATCCCATTTTCTAGGAGGGTCCTCAAAATTCTAAAATTAAATCCCATTATCCAGGAGGGTCATAAAAATTCTAAAACTAAATCCCATTATCCAGGAGAGTCCTGAGAATTCTAAAACTAAATCCCATTATCCAGGAGGGTCCTGGAAATTCTAAAATTAAATCCCATTATCCAGGAGGGTCCTGAAAATTCTAAAACTAAATCCACTATCCAGGAGGGTCCTGAAAATTCTAAAACTAAATCCCATTATCTAGGAGGGTTCAAAAAATTCTAAAATTAAATCCCATTATCCAGGAGGGTCCTGAAAATTCTAAAACTAAATCCCATTATCCAGAAGGGTCCTGAAAATTCAAAAATTAAATCCCATTATCCAGGAGGGTCCTTAGAAATCTAAAACTAAATCCCATTATGCAGGAGGGTCCTGAAAATTCTAAAACTAAATCCCATTATCCAGGAGGGTCCTGAGAACTTTAAACTAAATCCCATTATCCAGGAGGGTCCTGAGAATTCTAAAACTAAATCCCATTATCCATGAGGGTCCTGAAAATTCTAAAATTAAATCACATTATCCAGGAGGGTCCTGAAAATTCTAAAACTATTATCCATGAGGGTCCTGAAAATTCTAAAATTAAATCCCATTATCGAGGAGGGTCCTAAAAATTCAAAAGTTAAATCCCATTATCTAGGAGGGTCCTGAAAATTAAATCTCATTATCCAGGAGGGTCCTAAGAAATCTAAAATTAAATCCCATTATCCATGAGGGTCCTGAAAATTCTAAAACTAAATCCCATTATCCATGAGGGTCCTGTAAATTCTAAAATTAAATCCCATTATCCAGGAGGGTCCTGAAAATTCTAAAAATAAATCCCATTATCCAGGAGGGTCCTGAGAATTCTAAAACTAAATCCCATTATCCAGGAGGGTCCTGTAAATTCTAAAATTAAATCCCATTATCCAGGAGGGTCCTGAAAATTCTAAAACTAAATCCCACTATCCAGGAGGGTCCTAAAAATTCAAAAATTAAATCCCATTATCCAGGAGGGTCCTCAAAATTCAAAAATTAAATCCCATTATCCAGGAGGGTCCTGAAAATTCTAAAACTTAGTCCCATTATCCAGGAGGGTCCTGAAAATTCTAAAACTAAATCCCATTATCCAGGAGGGTCCTGAAAATTCTAAAATTAAATCCCATTATCCAGGAGGGTCCTAAAAATTCTAAAACTAAATCCCATTATCCAGGAGGGTCCTGAGAATTCTAAAACTAAATCCCATTATCCAGGAGGGTCCTGAAAATTCTAAAATTAAATCTCATTATCCCGGAGGGTGCTGAAAATTCTAAAACTAAATCCCATTATCCACGAGGGTCCTGAAAATTCTAAAATTAAATCTCATTATCCAGGAGGGTCCTGAAAATTCTAAAGTTAAATCCCATTATCCAGGAGGGTCCTGAAAATTCAAAAATTAAATCTCATTATCCAGGATGGTCCTGAGAACTCTAAAATTAAATCCCATTATCCAGGAGGGTCATGAAAATTCTAAAACTAAATCCCATTATCCAGGAGGGTCCTGAAAATTCTAAAATTAAATCCCATTATCCAGGAGGGTCCTGAAAATTCTAAAATTAAATCCCATTACCCAGGAGGGTCATGAGAATTCTAAAACTAAAACCTATTATCCAGGAGGGTCCTGAAAATTCTAAAATTAAATCCCATTATCCAGGAGGGTCCTCTGAAAATTCTAAAACTAAATCCCACTATCCAGGAGGGTCCTGAAAATTCTAAAGCTAAATCCCATTATCTAGGAGGGTTCTGAAAATTCTAAAATTAAATCCCATTATCCAGGAGGGTCCTAAGAAATCTAAAATTAAATCCCATTATCCATGAGGGTCCTGAAAATTGTAAAACTAAATCCCATTATCCATGAGGGTCCTGTAAATTCTAAAATTAAATCCCATTATCCAGGAGGGTCCTGAAAATTCTAAAAATAAATCCCATTATCCAGGAGGGTCCTGAGAATTCTAAAACTAAATCCCATTATCCAGGAGGGTCCTGTAAATTCTAAAATTAAATCCCATTATCCAGGAGGGTCCTGAAAATTCTAAAACTAAATCCCACTATCCAGGAGGGTCCTGAAAATTCAAAAATTAAATCCCATTATCCAGGAGGGTCCTCAAAATTCAAAAATTAAATCCCATTATCCAGGAGGGTCCTGAAAATTCTAAAACTTAGTCCCATTATCCAGGAGGGTCCTGAAAATTCTAAAACTAAATCCCATTATCCAGGAGGGTCCTGAAAATTCTAAAATTAAATCCCATTATCCAGGAGGGTCCTAAAAATTCTAAAACTAAATCCCATTATCCAGGAGGGTCTTGAGAATTCTAAAACTAAATCCCATTATCCAGGAGGGTCCTGAAAATTCTAAAATTAAATCACATTATCCCGGAGGGTGCTGAAAATTCTAAAACTAAATCCCATTATCCACGAGGGTCCTGAAAATTCTAAAATTAAATCTCATTATCCAGGAGGGTCCTGAAAATTCTAAAGTTAAATCCCATTATCCAGGAGGGTCCTGAAAATTCAAAAATTAAATCTCATTATCCAGGATGGTCCTGAGAACTCTAAAATTAAATCCCATTATCCAGGAGGGTCATGAAAATTCTAAAACTAAATCCCATTATCCAGGAGGGTCCTGAAAATTCTAAAATTAAATCCCATTATCCAGGAGGGTCCTGAAAATTCTAAAATTAAATCCCATTACCCAGGAGGGTCATGAGAATTCTAAAACTAAATCCTATTATCCAGGAGGGTCCTGAAAATTCTAAAATTAAATCCCATTATCCAGGAGGGTCTTGAAAATTCTAAAACTAAATCCCATTATCCAGGAGGGTCCTGAAAATTCTAAAATTATATCCCATTATCCAGGAGGCTCCTGAAAATTCTAAATTAAATCCCATTATCCAGGAGGGTCCTGAAAATTCTAAAATTAAATCTCATTATCCAGGAGGGTCGTGAAAATTATAAAATTAAATCCCATAATCCAGGAGGGTCCTGAAAATTCTAAAATTAAATCCCATTATCCAGGAGGGTCCTGAAAATTCAAAAATTAAATCCCACTATCCAGGAGGGTCCTGAAAATTCAAAAATTAAATCCCATTATCCAGGAGGGTCCTGAAAATTCTAAAACTAAGTCCCATTATCCAGGAGGGTCCTGAAAATTCTAAAACTAAATCCCATTATCGAGGAGGGTCCTGAAAATTCTAAAACTATTATCCATGAGGGTCCTGAAAATTCTAAAATTAAATCCCATTATCCAGGAGGGTCCTAAAAATTTAAAAGTTAAATCCCATTATCCAGGAGGGTCCTGAAAATTCAAAAATTAAATCTCATTATCCAGGAGGGTCCTAAGAACTCTAAAATTAAATCCCATTATCCAGGAGGGTCCTGAAAATTCTAAAACTAAATCCCATTATCCAGGAGGGTCCGAAAAATTCTAAAATTAAATCCCATTATCCAGGAGGGTCCTGAAAATTCTAAACTAAATCCCATTATCCAGGAGGGTCCTGAAAATTCTAAAACTAAATACCATTATCCAGGAGGGTCCTGTAAATTCTAAAATTAAATCCCATTATCCAGGAGGGTCCTGAAAATTCTAAAACTAAATCCCACTATCTAGGAGGGTCCTGAAAATTCAAAAATTTAATCCCATATCCAGGAGGGTCCTCAAAATTCAAAAATTAAATCCCATTATCCAGGAGGGTCCTGAAAATTCTAAAACTTAGTCTCATTATCCAGGAGGGTCCTGAAAATTCTAAAACTAAATCCCATTATCCAGGAGGGTCCTGAAAATTCTAAAATTAAATCCCATTATCCGGGAGGGTCCTCAGAAATCTAAAACTAAATCCCATTATGCAGGAAGGTCCTGAAAATTCTAAAACTAAATCCCATTATCCAGGAGGGTCCTGAGAACTTTAAACTAAATCCCATTATCCAGGAGGGTCCTCAGAATTCTAAAACTAAATCCCATTATCCAGGAGGGTCCTGAAAATTCTAAAATTAAATCACATTATCCAGGAGGGTCCTGAATATTCTAAAACTATTATCCATGAGGGTTCTGAAAATTCTAAAATTAAATCCCATTATCCACGAGGGTCCTAAAAATTCAAAAGTTAAATCCCATTATCCAGGAGGGTCCTGAAAATTCAAAATTTAAATCTCATTATCCAGGAGGGTCCTAAGAACTCTAAAATTAAATCCCATTATCCAGGAGGGTCCTGAAAATTCTAAAAATAAATCCCATTATCCAGGAGGGTCCTGAAAATTCTAAAATTAAATCCCATTATCCAGGAGGGTCCTGAAAATTCTAAAAATAAATCCCATTATCCAGGAGGGTCCTGAGAATTCTAAAACTAAATCCCATTATCCAGGAGGGTCCTGTAAATTCTAAAATTAAATCCCATTATCCAGGAGGGTCCTGAAAATTCTAAAACTAAATCCCATTATCTAGGAGGGTCCTGAAAATTCAAAAATTTAATCTCATTATCCAGGAGGGTCCTCAAAATTCAAAAATTAAATCCCATTATCCAGGAGGGTCCTGAAAATTCTAAAACTTAGTCCCATTTTCCAGGAGGGTCCTGAAAATTCTAAAACTAAATCCCATTTTCCAGGAGGGTCCTCAAAATTCTAAAATTAAATCCCATTATCCAGGAGGGTCATAAAAATTCTAAAACTAAATCCCATTATCCAGGAGGGTCCTGAGAATTCTAAAACTAAATCCCATTATCCAGGAGGGTCCTGGAAATTCTAAAATTAAATCCCATTATCCAGGAGGGTCCTGAAAATTCTAAAACTAAATCCACTATCCAGGAGGGTCCTGAAAATTCTAAAACTAAATCCCATTATCTAGGAGGGTTCAAAAAATTCTAAAATTAAATCCCATTATCCAGGAGGGTCCTGAAAATTCTAAAACTAAATCCCATTATCCAGAAGGGTCCTGAAAATTCAAAAATTAAATCCCATTATCCAGGAGGGTCCTCAGAAATCTAAAACTAAATCCCATTATGCAGGAGGGTCCTGAAAATTCTAAAACTAAATCCCATTATCCAGGAGGGTCCTGAAAATTCTAAAACTAAATCCCATTATCCAGGAGGGTCCTGAAAATTCTAAAACTAAATCCCATTATCCATGAGGGTCTTGAAAATTCTAAAATTAAATCCCATTATCCAGGAGGGTCCTGAAAATTCTAAAACTATTATCCATGAGGGTCCTGAAAATTTTAAAATTAAATCCCATTATCGAGGAGGGTCCTAAAAATTCAAAAGTTAAATCCCATTATCCAGGAGGGTCCTAAGAAATCTAAAATTAAATCCCATTATCCATGAGGGTCCTGAAAATTCTAAAACTAAATCCCATTATCCATGAGGGTCCTGTAAATTCTAAAATTAAATCCCATTATCCAGGAGGGTCCTGAAAATTCTAAAAATAAATCCCATTATCCAGGAGGGTCCTGAGAATTCTAAAACTAAATCCCATTATCCAGGAGGGTCCTGTAAATTCTAAAATTAAATCCCATTATCCAGGATGGTCCTGAAAATTCTAAAACTAAATCCCACTATCCAGGAGGGTCCTGAAAATTCAAAAATTAAATCCCATTATCCAGGAGGGTCCTCAAAATTCAAAAATTAAATCCCATTATCCAGGAGGGTCCTGAAAATTCTAAAACTTAGTCCCATTATCCAGGAGGGTCCTGAAAATTCTAAAACTAAATCCCATTATCCAGGAGGGTCCTGAAAATTCTAAAATTAAATCCCATTATCCAGGAGGGTCCTAAAAATTCTAAAACTAAATCCCATTATCCAGGAGGGTCCTGAGAATTCTAAAACTAAATCCCATTATCCAGGAGGGTCCTGAAAATTCTAAAATTAAATCTCATTATCCCGGAGGGTGCTGAAAATTCTAAAACTAAATCCCATTATCCACGAGGGTCCTGAAAATTCTAAAATTAAATCTCATTATCCAGGAGGGTCCTGAAAATTCTAAAGTTAAATCCCATTATCCAGGAGGGTCCTGAAAATTCAAAAATTAAATCTCATTATCCAGGATGGTCCTGAGAACTCTAAAATTAAATCCCATTATCCAGGAGGGTTATGAAAATTCTAAAACTAAATCCCATTATCCAGGAGGGTCCTGAAAATTCTAAAATTAAATCCCATTATCCAGGAGGGTCCTGAAAATTCTAAAATTAAATCCCATTACCCAGGAGGGTCATGAGAATTCTAAAACTAAATCCTATTATGCAGGAGGGTCCTGAAAATTCTAAAATTAAATCCCATTATCCAGGAGGGTCCTGAAAATTCTAAAACTAAATCCCACTATCCAGGAGGGTCCTGAAAATTCTAAAGCTAAATCCCATTATCTAGGAGGGTTCTGAAAATTCTAAAATTAAATCCCATTATCTAGGAGGGTCCTAAAAATTCTAAAATTAAATCCCATTATCCAGGAGGGTCCTGAAAATTCTAAAACTAAATCCCATTATCCAGGAGGGTCCTGAAAATTCTAAAACTAAATCCCATTATCCAGGAGGGTCCTGAAAATTCTAAAATTAAATCCCATTATCCAGGAGGGTCCTGAAAATTCAAAAATTAAATCCCATTATCCAGGAGGGTCCTGAAAATTCTAAAACTAAATCCCATTATCCAGGAGGGTCCTGAAAATTCTAAAACTAAATCCCATTATCGAGGAGGGTCCTGAAAATTCTAAAACTATTATCCATGAGGGTCCTGAAAATTCTAAAATTAAATCCCATTATCCAGGAGGGTCCTAAAAATTTAAAAGTTAAATCCCATTATCCAGGAGGGTCCTGAAAATTCAAAAATTAAATCTCATTATCCAGGAGGGTCCTAAGAACTCTAAAATTAAATCCCATTATCCAGGAGGGTCCTGAAAATTCTAAAACTAAATCCCATTATCCAGGAGGGTCCTGAAAATTCTAAAATTAAATCCCATTATCCAGGAGGGTCCTAAAAATTTTAAAAATAAATCCCATTATCCAGGAGGGTCCTGAGAATTCTAAAACTAAATACCATTATCCAGGAGGGTCCTGTAAATTCTAAAATTAAATCCCATTATCCAGGAGGGTCCTGAAAATTCTAAAACTAAATCCCACTATCTAGGAGGGTCCTGAAAATTCAGAAATTTAATCCCATATCCAGGAGGGTCCTCAAAATTCAAAAATTAAATCCCATTATCCAGGAGGGTCCTGAAAATTCTAAAACTTAGTCTCATTATCCAGGAGGGTCCTGAAAATTCTAAAACTAAATCCCATTATCCAGGAGGGTCCTGAAAATTCTAAAATTAAATCCCATTATCCAGGAGGGTCGTAAAAATTCTAAAACTAAATACCATTATCCAGGAGGGTCCTGAGAATTCTAAAACTAAATCCTATTATCCAGGAGGGTCCTAGAAATTCTAAAATTAAATCCCATTATCCAGGAAGGTCCTGAAAATTCTAAAACTAAATCCACTATCCAGGAGGGTCCTGAAAATTCTAAAACTAAATCCCATTATCTAGGAGGGTTCAAAAAATTCTAAAATTAAATCCCATTATCCAGGAGGGTCCTGAAAATTCTAAAACTAAATCCCATTATCCAGAAGGGTCCTGAAAATTCAAAAATTAAATCCCATTATCCGGGAGGGTCCTCAGAAATCTAAAACTAAATCCCATTATGCAGGAAGGTCCTGAAAATTCTAAAACTAAATCCCATTATCCAGGAGGGTCCTGAGAACTTTAAACTAAATCCCATTATCCAGGAGGGTCCTCAGAATTCTAAAACTAAATCCCATTATCCAGGAGGGTCCTGAAAATTCTAAAATTAAATCACATTATCCAGGAGGGTCCTGAATATTCTAAAACTATTATCCATGAGGGTTCTGAAAATTCTAAAATTAAATCCCATTATCCACGAGGGTCCTAAAAATTCAAAAGTTAAATCCCATTATCCAGGAGGGTCCTGAAAATTCAAAATTTAAATCTCATTATCCAGGAGGGTCCTAAGAACTCTAAAATTAAATCCCATTATCCAGGAGGGTCCTGAAAATTCTAAAAATAAATCCCATTATCCAGGAGGGTCCTGAAAATTCTAAAATTAAATCCCATTATCCAGGAGGGTCCTGAAAATTCTAAAAATAAATCCCATTATCCAGGAGGGTCCTGAGAATTCTAAAACTAAATCCCATTATCCAGGAGGGTCCTGTAAATTCTAAAATTAAATCCCATTATCCAGGAGGGTCCTGGAAAATTCTAAAACTAAATCCCACTATCTAGGAGGGTCCTGAAAATTCAAAAATTTAATCTCATTATCCAGGAGGGTCCTCAAAATTCAAAAATTAAATCCCATTATCCAGGAGGGTCCTGAAAATTCTAAAACTTAGTCCCATTTTCCAGGAGGGTCCTGAAAATTCTAAAACTAAATCCCATTTTCCAGGAGGGTCCTCAAAATTCTAAAATTAAATCCCATTATCCAGGAGGGTCATAAAAATTCTAAAACTAAATCCCATTATCCAGGAGGGTCCTGAGAATTCTAAAACTAAATCCCATTATCCAGGAGGGTCCTGGAAATTCTAAAATTAAATCCCATTATCCAGGAGGGTCCTGAAAATTCTAAAACTAAATCCACTATCCAGGAGGGTCCTGAAAATTCTAAAACTAAATCCCATTATCTAGGAGGGTTCAAAAAATTCTAAAATTAAATCCCATTATCCAGGAGGGTCCTGAAAATTCTAAAACTAAATCCCATTATCCAGAAGGGTCCTGAAAATTCAAAAATTAAATCCCATTATCCAGGAGGGTCCTCAGAAATCTAAAACTAAATCCCATTATGCAGGAGGGTCCTGAAAATTCAAAAATTAAATCCCATTATCCAGGAGGGTCCTGAAAACTCAAAAACTAAATCCCATTATCCAGGAGGGTCCCGAGAATTCTAAAACTAAATCCCATTATCCAGGAGGGTCCCGAAAATTCTAAAACTAAATCACATTATCCAGGAGGGTCCTGAAAATTCTAAAACTATTATCCATGAGGGTCCTGAAAATTTTAAAATTAAATCCCATTATCGAGGAGGGTCCTAAAAATTCAAAAGTTAAATCCCATTATCCAGGAGGGTCCTGAAAATTAAATCTCATTATCCAGGAGGGTCCTAAGAAATCTAAAATTAAATCCCATTATCCATGAGGGTCCTGAAAATTCTAAAACTAAATCCCATTATCCATGAGGGTCCTGTAAATTCTAAAATTAAATTCCATTATCCAGGAGGGTCCTGAAAATTCTAAAAATAAATCCCATTATCCAGGAGGGTCCTGAGAATTCTAAAACTAAATCCCATTATCCAGGAGGGTCCTGAAAATTCTAAAAATAAATCCCATTATCCAGGAGGGTCCTGAGAATTCTAAAACTAAATCCCATTATCCAGGAGGGTCCTGTAAATTCTAAAATTAAATCTCATTATCCAGGAGGGTCCTGAAAATTCTAAAACTAAATCCCACTATCCAGGAGGGTCCTGAAAATTCAAAAATTAAATCCCATTATCCAGGAGGGTCCTCAAAATTCAAAAATTAAATCCCATTATCCAGGAGGGTCCTGAAAATTCTAAAACTTAGTCCCATTATCCAGGAGGGTCCTGAAAATTCTAAAACTAAATCCCATTATCCAGGAGGGTCCTGAAAATTCTAAAATTAAATCCCATTATCCAGGAGGGTCCTAAAAATTCTAAAACTAAATCCCATTATCCAGGAGGGTCTTGAGAATTCTAAAACTAAATGCCATTATCCAGGAGGGTCCTGAAAATTCTAAAATTAAATCTCATTATCCCGGAGGGTGCTGAAAATTCTAAAACTAAATCCCATTATCCACGAGGGTCCTGAAAATTCTAAAATTAAATCTCATTATCCAGGAGGGTCCTGAAAATTCTAAAGTTAAATCCCATTATCCAGGAGGGTCCTGAAAATTCAAAAATTAAATCTCATTATCCAGGATGGTCCTGAGAACTCTAAAATTAAATCCCATTATCCAGGAGGGTCATGAAAATTCTAAAACTAAATCCCATTATCCAGGAGGGTCCTGAAAATTCTAAAATTAAATCCCATTATCCAGGAGGGTCCTGAAAATTCTAAAATTAAATCCCATTACCCAGGAGGGTCATGAGAATTCTAAAACTAAATCCTATTATCCAGGAGGGTCCTGAAAATTCTAAAATTAAATCTCATTATCCAGGAGGGTCCTGAAAATTCTAAAACTAAATCCGACTATCCAGGAGGGTCCTGAAAATTCTAAAGCTAAATCCCATTATCTAGGAGGGTTCTGAAAATTCTAAAATTAAATCCCATTATCTAGGAGGGTCCTAAAAATTCTAAAATTAAATCCCATTATCCAGGAGGGTCCTGAGAATTCTAAAACTAAATCCCATAATCCAGGAGGGTCCTGAAAATTCTAAAATTAAATCCCATTATCCAGGAGGGTCCTGAAAATTCAAAAATTAAATCCCACTATCCAAGAGGGTCCTGAAAATTCAAAAATTAAATCCCATTATCCAGGAGGGTCCTGAAAATTCTAAAACTAAGTCCCATTATCCAGGAGGGTCCTGAAAATTCTAAAACTAAATCCCATTATCGAGGAGGGTCCTGAAAATTCTAAAATTAAATCCCATTATCAAGGAGGGTCCTGAAAATTCTAAAACTAAATCCCATTATCCAGAATGGTCCTGAAAATTCAAAAATTAAATCACATTATCCAGGAGGGTCCTGAAAATTCAAAAATTAAATCACATTATCCAGGAGGGTCCTGAGAAATCTAAAACTAAATCCCATTATCCAGGAGGGTCCTGAAAATTCTAAAACTAAATCTCATTATCTAGGAGGGTCCTGAGAACTTTAAACTAAATCCCATTATCGGGGAGGGTCCTGAGAATTCTAAAACTAAATCCCATTATTCAAGAGGATCCTGAAAATTCTAAAATTAAATCTCATTATCCATGAGGGTCCTGAAAATTCTAAAACTAAATCCCATTATCCAGGAGGGTCCTACAAATTCTAAAATTAAATCTCATTATCCAGGAGGGTCCTAAAAATTCTAAAGTTAAATCTCATTATCCAGGAGGGTCCTGAAAATTCAAAAATTAAATCTCATTATCCAGGAGGGTCCTGAGAACTCTAAAATTAAATCCCATTATCCAGGAGGGTTCTGAAAATTCTAAAACTAAATCCCATTATCCAGGAGGGTCCTGAAAATTCTAAAATTAAATTCCATTATCCAGGAGGGTCCTGAAAATTCTAAAATTAAATCCCATTACCTAGGAGGGTCCTGAAAATTCTAAAACTAAATCCTATTATCCAGGAGGGTCCTGGAAATTCTAAAATTAAATTCCATTATCCAGGAGGGTCCTGAAAATTCTAAAACTAAATCCACTATCCAGGAGGGTCCTGAAAATTCTAAAATTAAATCACATTATCTAGGAGGGTTCAAAAAATTCTAAAATTAAATCCCATTATCTAGGAGGGTCCTGAAAATTCTAAAACTAAATCCCATTATCCAGAAGGGTCCTAAAAATTCAAAATTTAAATCCCATTATCCAGGAGGGTCCTCAGAAATCTAAAACTAAATCCCATTATGCAGGAGGGTCCTGAAAATTCTAAAACTAAATTCCATTATCCAGGAGGGTCCTGAGAACTTTAAACTAAATCCCATTATCGAGGAGGGTCCTGAGAATTCTAAAACTAGATCCCATTATCCAGGAGGGTCCTGAAAATTCTAAAATTAAATCACATTATCCAGGAGGGTCCTGAAAATTCTAAAACTAAATCCCATTATCCAGGAGGGTCCTAAAAATTCTAAAATTAAATCCCATTATCCAGGAGGGTCCTAAAAATTTAAAAGTTAAATCCCATTATCCAGGAGGGTCCTGAAAATTCAAAAATTAAATCTCATTATCCAGGAGGGTCCTAAGAACTCTAAAATTAAATCCCATTATCCAGGAGGGTCCTGAAAATTCTAAAACTAAATCCCATTATCCAGGAGGGTCCTGAAAATTCTAAAATTAAATCCCATTATCCAGGAGGGTCCTGAAAATTCTAAAAATAAATCCCATTATCCAGGAGGGTCCTGAGAATTCTAAAACTAAATCCCATTATCCAGGAGGGTCCTGTAAATTCTAAAATTAAATCTCATTATCCAGGAGGGTCCTGAAAATTCTAAAACTAAATCCCACTATCCAGGAGGGTCCTGAAAATTCAAAAATTAAATCACATTATCCAGGAGGGTCCTCAAAATTCAAAAATTAAATCCCATTATCCAGGAGGGTCCTGAAAATTCTAAAACTTAGTCCCATTATCCAGGAGGGTCCTGAAAATTCTAAAACTAAATCCCATTATCCAGGAGGGTTCTGAAAATTCTAAAATTAAATCCCATTATCCAGGAAGGTCCTAAAAATTCTAAAACTAAATCCCATTATCTAGAAGGGTCCTGAAAATTCAAAAATTAAATCCCATTATCCAGGAGGGTCCTCAGAAATCTAAAACTAAATCCCATTATGCAGGAGGGTCCTGAAAATTCTAAAACTAAATCCCATTATCCAGGAGGGTCCTGAGAACTTTAAACTAAATCCCATTATCCATGAGGGTCCTGAGAATTCTAAAACTAAATCCCATTATCCAGGGGGGTCCTGAAAATTCTAAAATTAAATCACATTATCCAGGAGGGTCCTGAAAATTCTAAAACTAAATCCCATTATCGAGGAGGGTCCTGAAAATTCTAAAATTAAATCCCATTATCCAGGAGGGTCCTAAAAATTCAAAAGTTAAATCCCTTTTATCCAGGAGGGTCCTGAAAATTCAAAAATTAAATCTCATTATCCAGGAGGGTCCTGAGAACTCTAAAATTAAATCCCATTATCCAGGAGGGTCCTGAAAATTCTAAAACTAAATCCCATTATCCAGGAGGGTCCTGAAAATTCTAAAATTAAATCCCATTATCCAAGAGGGTCCCGAAAATTCTAAAACTAAATCCCATTATCCAGGAGGGTCCTGAGAATTCTAAAACTAAATGCCATTATCCAGGAGGGTCCTGTAAATTCTAAAATTAAATCTCATTATCCAAGAGGGTCCTGAAAATTCTAAAACAAAATCCCACTATCCAAGAGGGTCCTGAAAATTCAAAAATTAAATCCCATTATCCAGGAGGGTTCTCAAAATTCAAAAATTAAATCCCATTATCCAGGAGGGTCCTGAAAATTCTAAAACTTAGTCCCATTATCCAGGAGGTTCCTGAAAATTCTAAAACTAAATCCCATTATCTAGGAGGGTCCTGAAAATTCTAAAATTAAATCCCATTATCCAGGAGGGTCCTAAAAATTCTAAAACTAAATCCCATTATACAGAAGGTTCCTGAAAATTCAAAAATTAAATCCCATTATCTAGGGGGGTCCTGAAAATTCTAAAACTAAATCCCATTATCCGGGAGGGTCCTGAAAATTCTAAAACTAAATCCCATTATCCAGGAGGGTCCTGAAAACTTAAAACTAAATACCATTATCCAGGAGGGTCCTGAGAATTCTAAAACTAAATCCCATTATCCAGGAGGGTCCTGAAAATTCTAAAATTAAATCACATTATCTAGAAGGGTCCTAAAAATTCTAAAACTAAATCCCATTATCCAGGAGGGTCCTGAAAATTCTAAAATTAAATCCCATTATCCAGGAGGGTCCTAAAAATTCAAAAGTTAAATCCAATTATCCAGGAGGATCCTGAAAATTCAAAAATTAAATCTCATTATCCAGGAGGGTCCTGAGAACTCTAAAATTAAATCCCATTATCCAGGAGGGTCCTGAAAATTCTAAAACTAAATCCCATTATCCAGGAGGGTCCTGAAAATTCTAAAACTAAATCCCATTATCTAGGAGGGTCCTGAAAATTCTAAAATTAAATCCCATTATCCAGGAGGGTCCTGAGAATTCTAAAACTAAATCCCATTATCCAGGAGGGTCCTGTAAATTCTAAAATTAAATCCCATTATCCAGGAGGGTCCTGAAAATTCTAAAACTAAATCCCACTATCTAGGAGGGTCCTGAAAATTCTAAAACTAAATCCCATTATCTAGGAGGGTCCTGAAAATTCTAAAATAAAATCCCATTATCCAGGATGGTCCTGAAAATTTTAAAATTAAATTCCATTATCCAGAAGGGTCCTGAAAATTCTAAAACTAAATCCCATAATCCAGGAGGGTCCTGAAAATTCTAAAATTAAATCCCATTATCCAGGAGGGTCCTGAAAATTCAAAAATTAAATCCCATTATCTAGGAGGGTCCTGAAAATTCAAAAATTAAATCCCATTATCCAGGAGGCTCCTGAAAATTCTAAAACTAAGTCCCATTATCCAGGAGGGTCCTGAAAATTCTAAAATTGAATCCCATTATCCAGGAGGGTCTTGAAAATTCTAAAACTAAATCCCATTATCCAGGAAGGTCGTGAGAATTCAAAAATTAAATCCCATTATCCAGGAGGGTCCTGAGAACTTAAAACTAAATCCCATTATCCAGGAGGGTCCTGAAAATTCTTAAATTAAATCCCATTATCCAGGAGGGTCCTGAAAATTCTAAAATGAAATCCCATTATCCAGGAGGGTTCTGAAAATTCTAAAATTAAATTCCATTATTCAGGAGGGTCCTGAGAACTTTAAAATTAAATCTCATTATCCATGAGGGTCCTGAGAACTCTAAAATTAAATCCCATTATCCAGGAGGGTCCTGAAAATTCTAAACAAAATCCCATTATCCAGGAGGGTCCTGAAAATTCAAAAATTAAATCTCATTATCCAGGAGGGTCCTGAAAGTTCTAATACTAAATCTCATTATCTAGGAGGGTCCTGAATATTCTAAAATTAAATCCCATTATCCAGGAGGGTCCTGAGAATTCTAAAACTAAATCCCATTATCTAGGAGGGTCCTGAAAATTCTAAAATTAAATCCCATTATCCAGGAGGGTCCTGAGAATTCTAAAATTAAATCCCATTATCCAGGAGGGTCCTGAAAATTCTAAAACTAAATCCCATTATCCAGAATGGTCCTAAAAATTCAAAAATTAAATCCCATTATCCAGGAGGGTTCTGAAAATTCAAAAATTAAATCACATTATCCAGGAGGGTTCTGATAAATCTAAAACTAATTCCCATTATCCAGGAGGGTCCTGAAAATTCTAAAACTAAATCCCATTATCCAGGAGGGTCCTGAGAACTTTAAACTAAGTCCTATTATACAGGAGGGTCCTGAGAATTTTAAAACTAAATCCCATTATCCAGGAGGGTCCTGAAAATTCTAAAATTAAATCCCATTATCCCGGAGGGTACTGAAAATTCTAAAACTAAATCCCATTATCCAGGAGGGTCCTGAAAATTCTAAAATTAAATCGCATTATCCAGGAGGGTCATGAAAATTCAAAAATTAAATCCCATTATCCAGGAGGGTCCTGAAAATTCAAAAATTAAATCTCATTATCCAGGAGGGTCCTGAGAACTCTAAAATAAAATCCCATTATCCAAGAGGGTCCTGAAAATTCTAAAACTAAATCCCATTATCCAGGAGGGTCCTGAAAATTCTAAAATTAAATCTCATTATCCAGGAGGGTCCTAAAAATTCTAAAATTAAATCCCATTACCTAGGAGGGTCATGAGAATTCTAAAACTAAATCCTATTATCCAGGAGGGTCCTGGAAATTCTAAAATTAAATTCCATTATCTAGGAGGGTCCTGAAAATTCTAAAACTAAATCCCACTATCCAGGAGGGTCCTGAAAATTCTAATACTAAATCCCATTATCTAGGAGGGTTCTGAAAATTCTAAAATTAAATCCCATTATCTAGGAGGGTCATAAAAATTCTAAAATTAAATCCCATTATCCAGGAGGGTCCTGAGAATTCTAAAACTAAATCCCATAATCCAGGAGGGTCCTGAAAATTCTAAAATTAAATCCCATTATCCAAGAGGGTCCTGAAAATTCAAAAATTAAATGCCACTATCCAGGAGGGTCCTGAAAATTCAAAAATTAAATCCCATTATCCAGGAGGGTCCTGAAAATTCTAAAACTAAGTCCCATTATCCAGGAGGTGCCTGAAAATTCTAAAACTAAATCCCATTATCGAGGAGGGTCCTGAAAATTCTAAAATTAAATCTCATTATCCAGGAGGGTCCTGAAAATTCTAAAACTAAATCCCATTATCCAGAATGGTCCTGAAAATTCAAAAATTAAATCACATTATCTAGGAGGGTCCTGAAAATTCAAAAATTAAATCACATTATCCAGGAGGGTCCTGAGAAATCTAAAACTAAATCCCATTATCGAGGAGGGTCCTAAAAAGTCTAAAACTAAATCCCATTATCCAGAAGGGTCCTGAGAACTTTAAACTAAATCCCATTATCCAGGAGGGTCCTGAGAATTCTAAAACTAAATCCCATTATTCAAGAGGGTCTTGAAAATTCTAAAATTAAATCTCATTATCCAGGAAGGTCCTGAAAATTCTAAAACTAAATCCCATTATCCAAGAGGGTCCTGAAAATTCTAAAATTAAATCCCATTATCCAGGGAGGGTCCTGAGAATTCTAAAACTAAATCCCATAATCCAGGAGGTTCCTGAAAATTCTAAAATTAAATCCCATTATCCAGGAGGGTCCTGAAAATTCAAAAATTAAATCCCACTATCCAGGAGGGTCTTGAAAATTCAAAAATTAAATCCCATTATCCAGGAGGGTCCTGAAAATTCTAAAACTAAGTCCCATTATCCAGGAGGGTCCTGAAAATTCTAAAACTAAATCCCATTATCGATGAGGGTCCTGAAAATTCTAAAATTAAATCCCATTATCCGGGAGGGTCCTGAAAATTCTAAAATTAAATCCCATTATCCAGAATGGTCCTGAAAATTAAAAAATTAAATCATATTATCTAGGAGGGTCCTGAAAATTCAAAAATTAAATCACATTATCCAGGAGGGTCCTGAGAAATCTAAAACTAAATCCCATTATTCAAGAGGGTCCTGAAAATTCTAAAATTAAATCTCATTATCCAGGAGGGTCCTGAAAATTCTAAAACTAAATCCCATTATCCAGGAGGGTCCTGAAAATTCTAAAATTAAATCCCATTATCCAGGAGGGTCCTAAAAATTCTAAAGTTAAATCCCATTATCCAGGAGGGTCCTGAAAATTCAAAAATTAAATCTCATTATCCAAGAGGGTCCTGATAACTCTAAAATTATATCCCATTATCCAGGAGGGTCCTGAAAATTCTAAAACTAAATCCCATTATCCAGGAGGGTACTGAAAATTCTAAAATTAAATCTCATTATCCAGGAGGGTCCTGAAAATTCTAAAACTAAATCCCATTATCCAAGAGGGTCCTAAGAATTCTAAAACTAAATCCTATTATCCAGGAGGGTCCTGAAAATTCTAAAATTAAATCCCATTATCCAGGATGGTCCTGAAAATTCTAAAATTAAATCCACTATTCAGGAGGGTCCTGAAAATTCTAAAACTAAATCCCATTATCTAGGAGGGTTCTAAAAATTCTAAAATTAAATCCCATTATCCAGGAGGGTCCTGAAAATTCTAAAATTAAATCCCATTATCTAGGAGGGTCATGAGAATTCTAAAACTAAATCCCATTATCCAGGAGGGTCCTGAAAATTCTAAAATTAAATCCCATTATCCAGGAGGGTCCTGAAAATTCAAAAATTAAATCCCATTATCCAGGAGGGTTCTCAAAATTCATAAATTAAATCCCATTATCCAGGAGGGTCCTGAAAATTCTAAAACTTAGTCCCATTATCCAGGAGGGTCCTGAAAATTCCAAAACTAAATCCCAATATCCAGGAGGGTCCTGAAAATTCTAAAATTAAATCCCATTATCCAGGAGGGTCCTGAAAATTCTAAAACTAAATCCCATTATCCAGAAGGGTCCTGAAAATTCAAAAATTAAATCCCATTATCCAGGAGGGTCCTCAGAAATCTAAAACTAAATCCCATTATGCAGGAGGGTCCTGAAAATTCTAAAACTAAATCCCATTATCCAGGAGGGTCCTGAGAACTTTAAACTAAATCCCATTATCCAGGAGGGTCCTGAGAATTCTAAAACTAAATCCCATTATCCATGAGGGTCCTGAAAATTCTAAAATGAAATCACATTATCCAGGAGGGTCCTGAAAATTCTAAAACTAAATCCCATTATCCAGGAGGGTCCTGAAAATTCTAAAATTAATTCCCATTATCTAGGAGGGTCCTAAAAATTCAAAAGTTAAATCCCATTATCTAGGAGGGTCCTGAAAATTCAAAAATTAAATCTCATTATCCAGGAGAGTCCTGAGAACTCTAAAATTAAATCCCATTATCCAGGAGGGTCCTGAAAATTCTAAAACTAAATCCCATTATCCAGGAGGGTCCTGAAAATTCTAAAACTAAATCCCATTATCCAGGAGGGTCCTGAAAATTCTAAAATTAAATCCCATTATCCAGGAGGGTCCTGAGAATTCTAAAACTAAATCCCATTATCCAGGAGGGTCCTGTAAATTCTAAAATTAAATCCCATTATCTAGGAGGGTCCTGAAAATTCTAAAACTAAATCCCACTATCTAGGAGGGTCCTGAAAATTCTAAAACTAAATCCCATTATCTAGGAGGGTCCTGAAAATTCTAAACTAAAATCCCATTATCCAGGATGGTCCTGAAAATTTTAAAATTAAATTCCATAATCCAGGAGGGTCCTGAAAATTCTAAAATTAAATCCCATTATCCAGGAGGGTCCTGAAAATTCAAAAATTAAATCCCATTATCTAGGAGGGTCCTGAAAATTCAAAAATTAAATCCCATTATCCAGGAGGCTCCTGAAAATTCTAAAACTAAGTCCCATTATCCAGGAGGGTCCTGAAAATTCTAAAATTAAATCCCATTATCCAGGAGGGTCCTGAAAATTCTAAAACTAAATCCCATTATCCAGGAAGGTCGTGAGAATTCAAAAATTAAATCCCATTATCCAGGAGGGTCCTGAGAACTTAAAACTAAATCCTATTATCCAGGAGGGTCCTGAAAATTCTTAAATTAAATCCCATTATCCAGGAGGGTCCTCAAAATTCTAAAATTAAATCCCATTATCCAAGAGGGTTCTGAAAATTCTAAAATTAAATCCCATTATTCAGGAGGGTCCTGGGAACTTTAAAATTAAATCTCATTATCCATGGGGGTCCTGAGAACTCTAAAATTAAATCCCATTATCCAGGAGGGTCCTGAAAATTCTAAACAAAATCCCATTATCCAGGAGGGTCCTGAAAATTCAAAAATTAAATCTCATTATCCAGGAGGGTCCTGAAAATTCTAAAGTTAAATCCCATTATCCAGGAGGGTCTTGAAAATTCAAAAATTAAATCCCAATATCGAGGAGGGTCCTGAAAATTCTAAAACTAAATCCCATTATCCAGGAGGGTCTTGAGAACTCTAAAATTAAATCCCATTATGCAGGAGGGTCCTGAAAATTCTAAAACTAAATCCCATTATCCAGGAGGGTCCTGAAAATTCTAAAACTAAATCCCATAATCCATGAGGGTACTGAAAATTCTAAAATTAAATCCCATTATCCAGGAGGGTGTTGAAAATTCAAAAACTAAATCTCCTTATCCAGAAGGGTCCTGAGAATTCTAAAACTAAATCTCATTATCCAGGAGGGTCCTGAGAATTCTAAAATTAAATCCCATTATCCATGAGGGTCCTGAAAATTCTAAAACTAAATCACATTATCTAGGAGGGTCCTGAAAATTCTAAAACTAAGTCCCATTATTCAGGAGGGTCCTGAAAATTCTAAAATAAAATCTCATTATCCAGGAGGGTCCTGAAAGTTCTAAAATTAAATCCCATTATCCAGGAGGGTCCTGAAAATTCTAAAATTAAATCCCATTATCCAGGAGGGTCCCGAGAATTCTAAAACTAAATCCCATTATCCAGGAGGGTCCTGAGAATTCTAAAATTAAATCTCATTATCCAGGAGGGTCCTAAAAATTCAAAAACTAAATCCCATTATCCAGGAGGGTCTTGAAAATTCTTTAACTAAATCCCACTATCCAGGAGGGTCCTGAAAATTCAAAAATAAAATCTCATTATCCAGGAGGGTCCTGAAAAATCCCATTATCCAAGAGGGTCCTGAAAATTCTAAAATTAAATCCCATTATCCAGGAGGGTCCTGAGAATTCTAAAACTAAATCCCATTATCCAGGAGGATTCCTGAAAATTCTAAAATTAAATCCCATTATCCAGGAGGGTCCTGAAAATTCAAAAATTAATTCCCATTATCCAAGAGGGTCCTGAGAACTTAAAACTAAATCCCATTATCCAGGAGGGTCCTGAAAATTCAAAAATTAAATCCCATTATCTAGGAGGGTCCTGAAAATTCTTAAACTAAGTCTCATTATCCACGAGGGTCCTAAAAATTCTAAAACTAAATCCCATTATCCAGGAGGGTCCTGAAAATTCTAAAATTAAATCCCATTATCCAGGAGGGTCCTGAAAATTCTAAAACTAAATCCCATTATCCAGGAGGGTCCTGAGAATTCAAAAATTAAATCACATTATCCAGGAGGGTCCTGAGAACTTAAAACTAAATCCCATTATCCAAGAGGGTCCTGAAAATTCTAAAATTAAATCCCATTATCTAGGAGGGTCTTGAAAATTCTAAAATTAAATCCCATTATCCAGGAGGGTCCTGAAAATTCTAAAATTAAATCCCATTATTCATGAGGGTCCTGAGAACTTTAAAATTAAATCTCATTATCCAGGAGGGTCCTGAGAACTCTAGAATTAAATCTCATTATCCGGGAGGGTCCTGAAAATTCTAAACAAAATCCCATTATCCAGGAGGGTCCTGAAAATTCAAAAATTAATCCCATTATCTAGGAGGGTCCTGAAAGTTCTAATACTTAATCTCATTATCCAGGAGGGTCCTTAAAATTCTAAAGTTAAATCTCATTATCCAGGAGGTCATGAGAATTCTAAAACTAAATCTCATTATCTTGGAGGGTCCTGAAAATTCTAAAATTAAATCCCATTATTTAGTAGGGTCCTCAGAACTAAGAATGAACTTACCTGAGCCATGCTCCCATCTTGGAGGATTCTGAATAGAATATTTGCTCCTTGAACCATGCTTTTCCATGGGAGGTCCCTATGGACTTAAAAATTTCTTGCCCCTGCTTTAGACAAATAAAATCTGGTTAGTTTGAAAATGTGGTGGTTAGTTTGTGGCATCATTGCTGAGTGTCTGCTTCTGCCATTGCCATGTTTCATTCCGATTAGCTGCTTCGGGCTAGCAAGGAGTTGTTTGACCCTTTGATTGGAATTAGACCACAAAACCTCTGACTAAAATCTCTCACATCACTTGTTGCATTGTGTTTTTTCATTCTGAGAGTTGCTGAATCTTTGTATTTTCTCAAAATTCAAGATCCACTCAACTGCCTGAACCTCAGTTATCACCATACTTCTTACTCTAAATCATGTTTTGATGTGCATGGCCGAACTCCGCTTTATGCAATTGGAAAGCTGGTGGCTAATTTTAAAGTCATTTCTCACTTGTTCGGACCAAACAGACTCATGAAGGGACTTGAACAAAACGTGAGGAACACAATAAGGGACAAGGGAAAGAGATGATACTTAACAAGAAAATTACTAAGTAGAAACTTATCAGATGTGGATACCAACCCTAATGACCAGGACATGCACCTTTGGATCGAGTGGCCTAATCTGTCAAGCAAGTCTAATATTCAACTCTTCTTGTACCTCTTCGCTGTGAAACTGGGCTTCAACGCTTCAATTGTCCCATTTGATCCACAACCTCAGTCGACTTGTAGTGCCTTGAAGGGTTTTCACCATCAAGCCTCTCTCATTTTTCTCCTTTTCTCAACTCACTGTCGCCTTACGGTGCCTCTGAGGGTTTTCACCGATAAGACTCTCTCATTTTATCATTTTCTCTCATTGTTCAGAGAACGAAGGTATTACCTATGATGCAAGGAGATCATATTTTCAACAACACTTGATATGGCATCCTCAATGATTGGTCGGAAGGTCTTCCTTTGGACCGTAATGTAGGCTTTTGGACAGGGTTAAAAAGAAAGGGTAGCATGAATGCTCAAAATAATTCAAGATGAAAGGTTTCAAAATTACAACTTTTGGAATCAGGCCTTTTGGCAAAATTAAAACTTCTGCACCAGTTTCATGAAGTTTGGGGAATTTATTTTGGATTTTTTTTCTTTGATGGGATTTCTTAGAAAATCTGCCCCAGTATTGATTTCGGGGGATTGTGAAATATTTTATTTGGTATGACCGAACCGTAAGGCTGCCTACGTATCTTGTGGTGACAAGAATCAGGTCGAACGTAGTTCAAAAGACTACTTTTGTTACTATTTCTTTTTCTCTTTTTTTTTCTTCTTTTTTTTCTTTTTTATTTCTTTTTCTCTTTTTCTTTTTTTTTTTTCTTATTTTTCTCTTTTTCTTTTTTTATTTTCTAAGTCCTGACTCTATTTCCGATTCCAAAAGAGGGGTACGAAACAAAAAAATATGGCTCAAAATGGGTAGCAAAGGATGAATGTGCTTGGGTAGCAGAATAAAAAGCCTTCGTCATACCAAACTTTGAGAATGCCAAGTACAAGTGTGCAATTGAAGATACACAAAGAAATCATGCACAGTATCTATTGATGCTATCATCACAAACAGAAAGTGTCGATGGGCAATACCTTTGTCCCAATGAATGATCATTGCCAATTCAGAGCAAACTTGATTCAACCTTACCTTGACGTGGAAGAATGCATTTCAGTACTGACACATTTACCTCAAACTGCTTGAGAAATATTTCGCTTGTTGTATGCTCTTATCAACCTCTTGATTTCCAGACTTACTTCCTCAGTTTCACTCAATTCAAACTTTAGTTTATCTCAAAATGCGTGAATCTTTACTTGTTTCCTCAAATGCCTCTTTTGTCATGTTCAAAACTGTGCCATTGCTTCATGATCAGACTAGCTTTCAAGATCAGGCTGAGAATTATGCGTGCATGTCATATCACTTGAGTTGGGATGAAAATAACTATAAGAGAAAAAGAAACTTAAACAAAAACTGACCAAAACTAATAGAAAACATGAGATTGCATTAGACAGATGGAGAAAAGGGTTTGAACGGAACAAGAAAAACAGACATGGGTTGCAACCTTGGAACAATCCTAAAGAAGATTAGACGAGTTACTACAACTAAACAAACTAGACAAAATGAGAAGAAGAAGAGTTTGAGCCACAAGATAATATCTAGACTATAACCCTGAAATAACCCGGACAGGCAGAAATGACAGTAAAATAAACCACCAAAATTCCTCCCTGGCCAAACAAAAAAGGGGTGTCTTTCCAATTACCAAGCTCGACATTTTAGGCACTGGGTTGCACATCAAAAATTACTAGGACCTTCACCAATTTCCATATCATTAACTTCAGCCAGAAAGTTCCCAAGAGGATTCTTATATTCTCTGTCACCATGCATCTTCCCCACAAAGTTTACATCATAATGTGCAGGTAAAGAATTATGTGCAATGTTAGGTATCTGGAGCTGGGAATGCGGTCGTTTTGACTGGTGGAGCATGGAAAGTTTGGGAGGAAGTGCCAGGGTAATTGTGGTAAGGGATGAAGACTGGTGCGTGTTGAGGAGAAAGGTCAACGGTAGTAGGCAACTGAACTTGTGATAGTGGTGGAATGGAGGCATGATTTTATGTATAGTTGGTAGGGAATGAAGGTAGAGGATGTTCCTTAATCCAGGCATGATACATTTCTCCAATATGTTGTTTCCACCTTTGGACCTCATCTTTCAATTCAGACTCCGACTCCACAAACTCCCTTGGCGGGTCAACAACTCTTGCGTCCAAGTCTTTGCCAGCCATAGCTCCCTTGCTTTTTAACATTGTGTTGTGTCGATGAATTACCAAAGTACCACAAAATAACCACCCTCTGTTATGATAACAATGAAAGTAACAAAGAGGACAAAACAAAGCCAACATGTTAGCGTTAGAGCATTTATCAGACAGAAATATCATATTGCGTACAATGCCCCCTAGTCACAGTTAACGGTTCTAGAATGGATTCGAGGGTACGAAGGTCATTTCGCATCATCCCCACTTTGTTCATTTCAACCTTCTCTTTTCTTTCATTTCTAGCACTTCTTGGCTTTCCCGTTTTTCTTCATTTCCTTTTCTCTTTAGTTGTCACTCTTTTCTTTCCTCTCATTCCTCACATCCACAATTCATTCTATTTTTTTCTTTTTCTTTTTTTTCTCTTTTTCTTTTTTATTTTTCAGAAAAATGATTCGATCGAACCGTATGTAGGTTGCCTACGTATCATGCCCCTCATGAATCAGATCAAGCGTAGTTCTTGAAAAGTAATGGAAAAAATAAACTAAGAAACAAAAATCTTTTTTGGAATTTTTCATTTATAATATTTTTTGGTTTTTCAAATACAAAACAAGAAGTACTATAACAAAAGACTCGACAATCTTAACTAGACCAACAGACTCGATACGACTGTACAAGACTAAAAATTAGAAGACAATCATAAAATAGACTAAAAAAATTTTAAAAAAAATTTCTTCAAGCAGCTCGTGCATGCAATGGTCTTTGACTAGAATGTTCCTGAGGTATTTGTCATGCTCAAACTCTAGCAAATATATCCATACCTGAATGGGAAAAATAAGATTAAATAGAGTTAGTGACTCAAGACACATGCAAGAAAAAATGGGCTATTTTTGAAAATTAACCACATGGTTAAGAATGGCTATTAATGCAAACTCAACAAATGTGACCTCTAAGACATGGAAATATACCTCATTAAGGCTTATATGAACTCAAACTCCCAATGATCATGCCCCAAAAATTAATTTGAAGAAATAACTCATTCTGCAAAAGTAGCCGATATGACCAAAAAGTGGCTACAGATGCAAACTCAAAAAGGACGGACCCCAAAGAAATATGACTCCTAGTTGTAGACTCAAAATCCTAATATATGAGTAATTGAACCACTTTTGCGAAAATAACCCCATTTTGCAAGAATGGCCGATGTGGCCAAAAGTGGCTAAAAATGCAAATTGAAAAGGAAAGACCTTAAATTGATATGATACCTAATTGTGGAGTCAAAATCCTAAGACATAGCTTTATTGAACCACTTTCGCAAAAATGAACCCATTTTGCAAGAATGACCGATGTGGCCAAAAGTGGCTAAACATGCTCGAAAATGAAAGACCTGAAATTGATATGATACCTAATTGTGGACTCAAAATTCTAAGACATGGGTTTATTGAACCACTTTTACAAAAATGGCCCCATTTTACAAGAATGACCGATGTGGTCAAAAGTGGCTAGACATGCAAGATTTGGCTAAGACCCCCCCATAAAGCCAAGAACCTAAGACACTAGGAAGACCGGACCCTATGTGGGTTGCCTACGTATCTCGCCCCGAGAGACGAGAATCAGGTTCGCGTAGTTCGGGAAGATGCAATTAATTTGTAAAAAACTATATTTTCTTTTGAAAAAAGGTGGAAAAATATAAAATCTTTTTGGATTTTTAATTTTCAATTTTTTTTGAATTTTTGAAAAATAATGAAAATGTGTAAAATCTTTTTGGATTTTTCATTTTCAATTTTTTTTTAATTTTTGGAAAATAATGGAAAAGTGTGAAAATTTTTTTGGATTTTCTTTTTCTTCTTTTTTAGACTTTTCTTGAAAAAGTTGCGAAAGAAAAATGCAACCGGGCCCTATTTTCTTCATTTTTCTCCCTTCTTTTCCAAACATCGGTCCGCCAAATGAACTTTTTACCCTCAAAGATGCAACATATAACATATTGGGATGATTGAATGCCTTTTTGGGCCACGGGCCCATTTTGACCAAATTTGGACAAGTTTCCTACAAAGGGACACGGTACCTAAGATCGAGCCTTGCTAGGTCTAAATGACATGATGCAAAAATAACCTAAAGGCTGACCTACGGTTGGGGTTCACTAGACAAGGCAATTCGGGGCGGCACGTGGTCGATGGCGGCTGCTCTAGCTATCCGCCCACTCCACGCTCCCACGTCACCCCCCTAAAGACACGGGTGACTCAACAAAGAGTTCGTGCACGCGACGCGTGCTCCGAGACTTGTTGCAAAAAGAATTGACCGGGTAATGCATATGATGACAGTTTATAAAGCAATAAACAGATAAAGCAAAAACTATAAACAAATAAACAACTAGCAAATAACAAAATATAAAAACATAATAAAAATCAAGTAAAGATAATGAAAAAAACATAAAAACCTCAACCAAATATTCTAAAAGCCAACAAAATCAAGTACTAGCTCGAACCCGCAAAGTCCCCAGCAGAGTCGCAAGAGATGTCACACCCATTTTTTTACCAAACCTTCCACTAAACCCTCTTAAATAAATAAAAGATTTAGTAAAAAAGCTTGAAAAGGGTTTTCAATTTTGAAAGTGACAAAAATTGTGTTTAAAAGGAATTAACTCAGAGTCGCCACCTGACATTGGTTTCGGTGTGTCAGGCCACCGTTCTTAAAATGATTTTCCTTTAAAACACTTTAGACTCAAAAACTAAGTCTACACCAGAGATTCGGGTAAGGGGGTTTATTTGACTCGGGGAGAAGGTGTTAGGCACTCCCCAAATCCCGTAACTAGTACGGTTGCGTACATGATCAAGTTGGCTTTCAGAATATACAATTGAGGTAAAAACAAACACAGAAAAGAAAAACAAACACACAAGAGGCTCGAGGTCGTCCCCACCTAAATAAAAGAAAATGAAAAGGAAAAGAAAAATCCTAAGCTAATCTTTACTACGATTTATCAACCATGCTCGTCAAGGCCTCCGAAATATTTACATACTTCTTCAGGGCATACCCAGGATAATAATATTTACAAGCTTCACGGGGCATTCCCCGGATAAATTTAACTAAGGGACAACCTCTCACCTCGAAATCAAAAACAAATGAAAAATCCTAAGATTGCCTACCCAAGTATGGTCGGCCTAAAATATGCTACTAGCGATTTTTAATTAAATGAAATAGATTCAAAGGCAACGAAGCTGCAACACGAGGCCATCAATTGTTCTGTCTTTCAATTAATTTGATTCATTTCAATGATCTTCCTAATGATTCCAGTATTCATCCAAACTTACAATCAAATAACAATTGTCCATTTTTCTAACACAGTAGTACTTTCATATTTGAAGAAATTAAATACCTAAAAATTTGACTACAATACCGCATAACTCAGTAAACCATTGAAACAAATTATGATAACGAAACAAGGCATCAAACAATCCAGAATCAGAAACAAGATCAGTAAAAGAGCAAAGCACATATGAGAGAATAGAAATGGACTTTAGTAATAAACCTGAGTTTACAAATACTCAAGCAAAATTGTAGAACGGGGCTGGAACGGGAAACTCGAAACAGGACCACGGACGGAACTCCAATCTTGAATTCCAGTTAACTCCATGAGGAGATTGAAAATCAAGGACTCGGGTGTATTTTCCAGATTTGAGAAGCAGAGAACTGGAGTTTTTTTTATATTTCTTCCATTGCTTTTCTGTTTCAAAGAACCTCTGTCCTCATACCTATGACTGTGCGCGTGTGTGTGTTTCTGTCGTGGAACGAGAAGGTGAGTCAGCTGGTTGGTGGAATTAAAAAGGACGAAGCTTCAGGGAGGTGGGATTCTCGTTTGCAGCAGCACCATCTCTACTGGCGTCTATTTTGGTTGAAGATCCAAGAACGAGGGGGTCGTTTTTGGGTGAAGGTGACGGGTTTCTGGGATCGTTTGGTGGTCATGCGACTGCTGAGATGTGTGAGGGTTCAAGGCGGTCATTTGGTTGGTCTTGCTGAGGAATGGCGGGTGGCGGCTGGTGAGTTCTTTTGAGATGGAGGTTGGCCGTGGGTGAGAAGTGAAGCAGCAGAGGCGGCGGGCTGACGGCTAGTCAAAGAGCAGAGGCGGCGGGCGGCTACCGGGGTGTTTTTCTTTGTGTCTACTGTTGAAGATGGCTGTTGGGGGGAGAAGAATCAGAAGTGGCGGCTGGAGTTGAGGGGTTGTGTGGTCTAGGTCTGGCCGCTGGCTTGGAGATGGAGTGGTCGCTGGTGTAGATGACACAGGGGGGTGGCCGGCGGCTTGGTCTGTTAGGGTTCTCTCTTTGTGTTCTCTGAAGAAGAGAGGTGTTGTGGGTGGCGGCTGTATTAGTTTTCAGCTAGAGACTCTAGGGTTTTTTCTTAGGGTTGTGTTCTTGTTATGAAGAAGGAGATGAGGGGTCGGGCCGCTGGGTTTTTTTTTTTTTTTTTATGTGTAGAAGATGGGTAGGGTTTTTAGGGGATGTGATTAAAGACCAAAATGGACGGGTCGGGTTTGGACGGGTTGAAAATTGGTCAAGGGTATTGGGTGAGGTATTTTGGGCTTTAAAATTTGGGCTTAAAGTCTAAAAATTGCAAAATACTACTAGAATCCTATTGAAATTAAAATAACTAAATATTTTAAAAATACTACTTTTAAAAATTGCGCGGGTCAAAAATTACGTGCTTACAGGCCCGCCTCCTTCAGATTCAAAAAGAGCAAACACTCAGGATGGCATTATGATCCTCCCTAAACAACTTTTGAGGGGAGGCCAAATCTGTGAAGACAATCCTCCCCTCCCGTGACTTGTTGTTAGTTATAGTATTGTTGTATGCAATTCTGTAATTATAATTGTATGTGTCGTTTTGTTGTCCTCCGAAGGTTTTGGTTATATGTCCCCCTCCTTATCAATAAACAAGGTATGGGTCAAGGTACTAGGTTGAATTACTATTGCAACATTGTCATTAGTAAGGTAAAACTAACCTGTCTCATGGCGGTCTAAACCTAGCTCACGTTCCCTATTGGGGGGTAAATAATCCAACACTTGGTGAATTCCGCTTCACAATGATAGGAAGAGCCGACATCGAACGATCAAAAAGCAACGTCGCTATGAACGCTTGGCTGCCACAAGCCAGTTATCCATGTTGTAACTTTTCTGACACCTCTAGCTTCGAATTCCGAAGGTCTAAAGGATCGTTAGGCCACGCTTTCACGGTTCGTATTCGTACTGAAAATCAGAATCAAACGAGCTTTTACCCTCTTGTTCCACACGAGATTTCTGTCTCGTTGAGCTCATCTTAGGAGGTTATCTTTTAACATATGTGTCGGCCCAGCCAATGAATCAGGGACACAACCTCATTGGGTGGTTTGAAAAAAAAAGTATTGTCTTGTCCTATCATCCCACTTTCATTTTTTTCGAGTATGCATGTAGAAAAATAATTTATTGTTTGATTGGTAGATGAATTTTTTTTTCTAAAAAAATCAAATGCTAGTAATACTAATATTAATTTTAATAATAATATGAGCAAATTAGGGAGATTTTGATGAAATCTTAAAAGTAGTAAAAGTTAATAATAATATTTGGGTGTAAATCGGAGCAAGTAAAAGAAAATTAGCTTCCGACTATAAGTGAGGTAAGCTTTTTCTCGTTTTTGATAAAAAATTATTTTGTAAAAATTACTCATGTCATGTTGAAAAATTTAAAAGAAATTTTTAATAAAATATTTTTTGTGAAAGTTGTTCTTTGATCTCTCATCATTTACCGGTCTTCAAAAAATATGTTAGCAGCACCCAACCAGTAACGAGTGTGAAACTGTGAACATTTTTCGTGTATAGTCTTTATAATAACTTTTTAACCTATACCAACAAAACCTATTAATAGCATAACGTTTTTTGTAAAATGATACCTCTGTAACAACTATATAGAATTTCAAGGATTATTCATAATAACTTTACAAATATGCACACAATCATTTCCATTGAACAAAGTTTTCATCTTGCATAATACATAAGATTTGAAGATTTACACGTGATATATTTTCTATGGGGCAAATGCAAGATAGAAAATTCAAATGTAAAGCCTTATATTGCCTTCAAGGCAAAGCTATTGGATGCCCTCACGCTGAAAGTTTGGATATAAATATTCGTCAATTCAAGTATTATATGCTAGTAAGAGAATGAAATCTACGAAAGAAGTTACAATTGGAATTTTTTTAGATCAATCTTAAAAGAATTTGTTTTTCTAGTAGCTTTAAAATATGTGACTTAGAGCTTAAACTTTTTAAGTTTAGTTATGTATTCATCAATAATATATTAGCTTTCCTTAGTATTTAATTAGTGAAACATGCATATTTTTTGAGATTTTATTTTAGATAAATTTTTTTTATCTTTTATATGTAACATTAAAAAAGGAGAAAAAGTAATTTTGGATAATTTTTGTTTATTACGGTTAAAATATATTTAAATGTCAAATGTTGGTATATGTATATAACAATTATTTATTATAAAAATAAAAAAATGTCGAAATAAAGGTTTGAGTGTATACAATTTATTGTGTAGCCATATAATAAAATAAAAAGAAATTGTAAACATAGGAGTATATTTTTTATAAGAAGCTCATCAGTACACTCTGCGCGCCCACTGATTTATAATTCTGATCCATTTTTGATTCACATCAATCTCTTTGTCCCACCAAACTCAAAACACATTTTCACTCTGCTCTCTCTACACTCTCAAGTTTTCTACATCTGCTTCATTGTTCTGTCGGCAGCGTCACTTTCACTTCTCTGTCTTGAAATAATTTGAGGAATGGAAATAACCACCACCTGACTTACGAATTTGTACGTGTCTTTCTTGGTCTTGGAATATTAGGTTCATTTTAGAGTTCAACAACTGAAGCTACTAAAAGTGTGTAATTTTGGGATCTGAGTTGTGTTTTTGGTAAAAGAAAAAAAAATGGGAAGTTTTGAGGAGAAAGTTGTTGCCGTGATCATGGTGGGAGGACCCACAAAAGGTATGATCTTTGTTGAAGCTGAACACTCCAATCTGAAGTCTAATGGTTTTTGGTTTAAAAAATCAATTCATTTGTTGAAATTAGTATGGTTCCATTTTGTTTCTTTGTAGGATTTGAATATTCTGAATGGAGAAAATATTGGTCTTTTCTTACATTTTCCCTTATTTTTCAGTTGATATATTCTGTATGATGTCAACCATAATCTTGAATTAACAGGTACAAGATTCCGGCCATTGTCATTGAATATCCCAAAGCCACTCTTTCCATTAGCAGGACACCCTATGGTTCATCATCCAATTTCTGCTTGCAAAAGGGTATGCATTGTTTAGAAGTTTGAAGTAATGCCTAAAATGGCAATAAAGTAGAAACTTTTTGGTGTTCTACAAATAGACACATTCAAGATTCTTGAGTCCATTGATAGATGTGGTATACAAGTTTATATGGTGTAACGTGATCAATTAAGATTCCTATAGCCGATCCCTACTTGTTTGGGAATGAGGCGTAGTTGTTGTTGAACTGATAATAAGTTTTGTACCATGGCATTTCAGATTCCGAACCTAGCGCAGATCTACCTCGTTGGCTTCTATGAGGAGCGTGAATTTGCACTATATGTTTCCTCAATCTCGAATGAACTTAAAGTTCCTGTCAGGTTATATAATTTTCCTGATGTTTTTTGCATTAAATTTTGGATTTGAAGCTTATTGCGGTCTCTATTGAACTTGTTAAAATTAGATATTTGAAGGAGGACAAGCCACATGGTTCAGCTGGGGGACTCTACAACTTCAGGGATCTACTAATGGAAGACAGCCCGGTTTTAATCTTACACTATTCTTTGTTACATTTTTGTGCCTGATAGTTGGCGTGATATTGCTTAACTTGATTCGAGAGACTGATAGTAGAGGTAGTAAGTGGAAAATAACTTTAATTAATAATTAAGACTACTGCCTCATCACATTTGATAATCATTCTTAACACAGTTATATTGTTTCACATGGCAGTCACATATTGTTTTGCTGAACTGTGATGTCTGCTGCAGTTTTCCACTGCCTGAGATGCTTGGTACTTTGATTTTCTTTTGCTCTCTGGACTTTTCTTACCTCACACGTAGCTTGATACTTTCACTTGTTAAGATTTCCATTTTCCTTACTTTCCATTTTAATGAATGTTGAACTAAGACAGTTAGACAGACCACCGTAGAGTTTGATTCTCAAAATATTACCATCTTTTTTTTTCAAATTTGCAGAGGCTCATAGAAGATACGGTGGGATGGGTACGATTCTTGTCAGCAAGGTAGGTGGAATTACTGTCAAGCTGTCTGTTGTGGCTGCTTTCTATTTCATAGCTTATTGCCATCTTCAACTCATGATTCCTCTTCCCGTTGGAATTCTTATTGGACTTATCCATGGTGCAGGTGTCCGCTGAATCAGCTTATCAATTTGGTGAACTAGTTGCTGATCCTGTTACTAATGAACTCTTGCATTACACAGAGAAACCTGAAACTTTTGTACGTCCACAACCAAATTTTAAATACTGAATGTTGTAGATTTATATATGATGGTTTCTTGTCTACTATGGCAGGTAAGTGACCGCATCAATTGTGGTGTCTATATATTTACCCCGGATATCTTCAATGCTATACAAGGAGTATCCACTCAAAGAAAAGACAGAGGTTAGTCTATTAAGCATGGCTATATGTTCTTTTTTTTCTCCTCACTATGTTATTAGGTCAAAAGGATCAATCCTTTCATCTCACTTAGTGTTCATTTCAACCTTTATTGAATACTGGTGTGGTAAACATTCCAAAACTGAACTGTCATGATTGACTAGAAGAATTGTTAACTTGACCGGACCCTCCAAATTTCTTAGAATTCATTTCAAGTAATAGTAGCTTATGGGATGACTTTATGAAAGCTTTTTCCTTCTTTTGCAGCTAACTTAAGGCGTTTATCCAGCTTCGAAGCTCTTCAGCCACCAAATAGGTACAAGTTTCCTACTGGTACATTCAATAAATGTTTTTGCTGCTATCTAGAGAGTAGAGATCATGCTTTCATTAGCCAATATCATTCAAAGGTTTCACCAAATTTAGGTAAAATTGAGTGCAGGATTCCATTTTTCATTCTGCTAAGCGTTATGGCATGATTGCATTTTTCGTTATGGTCTCAAGTTATGAGTACTTCTTCGACTATTACCACTTATGGAAATTTGCTTGGGATTGTGAAATTGGGGGAGACCTTTATTCATTAGCTGATATTTCCGGCCAGGTTCAAATTAAAAGGTGCCTTTATTTTAGAAGAGGCTGATGCTAAATTTAAGTAGTTGATGTGATATACAGCGAATATATGTGAATATATAGCGAGCAAGTTTTCTATTAGTCTGCAGTGTTTTGAGATGCTGAAGAAGGATAATAGTTCAAGTTTGTTACTTGACATTATTACTTTTGTCAGAATGGACATTACATCATTTATTCCCACTTTCCATGAGTTAGATGTTTTTTGAGTGATCTCAAACAAGGGGGAAAAAGGTTATGTTCATACCTCAAGCATGAATGTTATCTGGGCTTTGTACAGTTTAGAGCCCGTTTGGCTTAGCTGATTTAGAGTAGCTGATAAGCATTAGGTGCTGAAAATCACGTTTAAGTGCTGAAGCTGATTTAAAAAATAAACAGTTACGTGTTTGGATAAAAGTGCTGAAATTAAACATATGCATCTAAAGAACTAGGTATACGAATAGCTTTCTTTTAAAAAGAAGTATTTTAGGGATAGAATAGTAAATATTTTGGTCAAACTTAATATGTTTATAATTTGAAATTTGATAAGTTTGGGGAGACTAACTTATGACTTTTAGCTTATTTTTAGCTTATAAGCATTTAACTTATAAGCACTTTTAAATTTACCAAACGCGTAGATAAGCCAAAAAATGTTTATAAGTCAGATTGACAAGCTTAGCCAAACACCCTCTTAGTTATCTCTTGAAGGAAGCTTTTTCTGCAGAATGAGTTCAAGTATGATAATATAATTTATGAACATATTAAACTCTCTTAATGCCATTAAACACAGTGGGAATTCAAATGTCCAGATGTAGCTCAATATAATTTATGAATTCGAAGACACTGCTTCGACTTCTTACTAGCTCACCATTGTTATTTTATAGAATACTGCTTCGATTTCTTACTCACCATTGTGATTTTATAGAATACTCTTTCGAGTTTGAACTTCTAGATATTACTAATCGACTTGTTTTTCTTTGTTGTGGTCTTGAAATTGTCCATTTGATCCCTTGAAGGATACAAATACCAAAAGGGGAATAAATGTTCCAATAAATTATAAGATCAATAAAGCATAGTCAATATGCAGTCTTGGAGTCTCCTGCAAGTCTTAGATCTGATACAATTACGAAAAGGATACACGGCCTAAAATAGTGTCTGTACTACCTAGATTTTCCTTCTGCAGAAAATTGAATTGCAGAAATTAAAATAAGGTTCATTTCAGTGTTATCGCAACACCTAAAAGCCATGTCTAATTCCTTTCTTTAATCCTCATACAAGGTTTTCTCTGACAGGAGTCTCCCAACAGACTTTGTTCGGCTGGATCAAGATATTTTAACACCTCTTGCAGGGAAGAAGCAGTTGTATACCTATGAAACCATGGATTTCTGGGAACAAATAAAAACACCTGGGTAAACAAATTACATAATGTGCAGTTGATCCCAGTTTACATGTCAAATTTCAAGATTTGAGGTAATGATCATGGCGTTCATTTTTGTGCAGAATGTCTTTGAAATGCTCGGCTCTGTACCTTGCTCAATACAGATCCACCTCACCACACCTTTTGGCAAGTGGAGATGGCTCAAAGTGTGCACCGATCACCGGCGATGTTTATATTCATCCATCAGCTAAAGTTCATCCCACTGCAAAGGTAGATATACTCAGATAAATTCATGTCTCAAATATTATAATTATTGTAATATGCCACAAATATTCTGGTGGATTAAATTGAATGCTTAATGATTATTTGGTTCACCACTACTATTCTACTGATGTAAAGAAACATTTACCTAGGATGATGTGTATATCTACCACTATGTGTTTCTACAGTAAGTGACAATGCAATAAGTTTGCAACAAATAACACCCTATTTATCACACAAATATTTACACTCATTATTGCCCAAGGTCATCTGTTTTCTGATGAATCTGATCATTGTAGAGCGCAGATTTAATCCAAACAGAATTATAGTAGACGAGGATTCTATCATGTATTGTGCATTCACTAGATTGCCAAAACTGCAACTTCTATGTGAACTAGCCCAGATCAAATATGAGTTTCTGTTAACCATCTATGACTCAAAAGAGAGCCGTATTTAATGTTCCTTGCTTTCATCCATCCAACCCGTAATAAGTCATGTTTTATCTTTTTCCCGTTGTATTCCCCACAAATAATTCTCACGCGATACTTTTGTTCCAAATTGTCTTGATTTTGCTTTACTGTGACCTCTGTATCACCTCCAGAACTTGTCTGTTACTAATTTGAACAGATCGGTCCAAATGTGTCCATTTCTGCAAATGCTCGTATTGGCGCTGGTGCCAGGCTCATCAATTGTATTATCCTTGATGATGGTGAAATCAAGGTAAGTGTATCACTATATCACATCTCATAATATGCTTCAATAACATTGGCTGGAATTTAACATGGATACAATATGACTTAAAGGAAAATGCTGTTGTTATTCATGCAATTGTTGGTTGGAAGTCTTCCATTGGCAGATGGTCCCGCGTCCAGGTAAGTTAAGGGCATGCTCTTCATTTTTGTTCAATGAGATCAAAAGACCTGATGAAAAAAGGAGGTGCTTTCTTTATGTGAGAAAGCATGGGAAAATTTATATTATTGATGTGTTAAGTGTTTTACAATAGCCTTATTTATATACAATGTTTACATATACCTAAAGCTTTCTATCCCAATGTGGGACAACTATACATGAATTACTTCTAACACTTCCCCTCAAGCTAGTGCATATTAATTATATGTACCGAGGTTGTTACATATATAATTAATACGAGCACCAGTAAGAGACTTGGTGAAAATATCTGCAAGTGGATCATTTGACTTCACAAACTTTGTAACTTTATCTCCTGAGAGAATCTTCTCTTTGATGAAGTGAAAGTCAATCTCAACGTGTTTGGTCCTCTCATGAAACACTAGATTTGGTGTAATATGAAGGGCAATTTGATTATCACACACAAGTTCGATCTGATTGATTTCTCCAAATTTTTATTCTTTGAGCAATTGTTTGACCCAAACTAGTTCACATGTTGCATGAGTCATGGCTCGACACTTTGCTTCTACGCTAGATCGAGCAACTATATTCTGTTACTTGCTTTTCCAAGAGACCAAATTACCTCCTACTAAAAACACAATACCCAGATGTGGAACATCTATCACAAGGTAACCTTACCCCATCAGCTTCTCTGCATCCAACAATATGCTCCTCGAATAGTAGTACTTTGCCTGCAGCTGATATATGCCGAAGAATGCAACTGCATCTCAATGATTATCGTAGGGAGAGTCCATAAACTAACTTACAACACTCACAGGAAATGAAATGTCAGGTCTAGTTACTGTGAGATAATTCAATTTGCCAACCGGCCACCTATATCTTGCAGGATTACTAAGAGGCTTTCCTTGTCCTGGCAGAAGCTTAGCATCAGGATCCATAGGAGTATTGACGGGGCTACCGCCGATCATTCATGCCTCATCAAGAATGTCTATAGCATACTTTGTGAAATAACAATATGTGAACTAGACTGAGCGACCTCAATACTTAGAAATTAATTCAATCTGTCGAGATCCCTAGTGTGAAAATGCTGAAAGAGATGTTGTTTCAGACTAATAATTACATCATGATCATTGCCAGTAATACCAATATTATCAACATAAACCACTAGATAAATACACAAATTAGAAAAAAAAAAAAGAAAAAAAAAATACACAAATTAGGAGCAGAATGCCAATAAAACATTGAGTGATCAGCTTTACTACGAGTCATGCCGAACTCCTGAATAACTATGCTGAACTTATCAAACCAGGCTCGAGTAAACCTGTTAAACGGGCCAGGTTGGACCGGTTCCGGACCGGCCCAGACCGGTAGAAACCGGAACCGGCCCGGACCGGTAGCAAAGGGGCCGGGTGGGCTGGGTTATCATGGGGTAGGGGTTAGTTCCGGGAATTTTTTGTGAACGGTTAACCGGAACCAGGTAGGCCCGGTCCGGCAAACAGTACCCTTAAAGGGTAAACCGGCCTGGCCCGGCCCGGTTCAACGGTCAAATTTTTTTTTTTTTAATTCGGATATATGGGGCCCACCCCAAACGACTAGAATCAAAAAAAATCCGTTGGCCAACGGATTTATTGAGGTTTTGGCCATTTTTTTTAATTTTTAACACATTTTTAATTTACAAATGTAGCCTTATGTAAATCTATAAATACCCCTCCCCCCTTCTTCATTTCTCACTCAAAATTCTCATCTCAATCTCAAATTCTCTCATTCACCTATTCTCTAATTATCTAGTTCAAGACTTCAAGTCTTAATAATTTCTCATTTCATCTTCGAATTTATTTGGCTCATTTTTGTTGAATAATTGAAATTCAATTATAGTATTTTATCATTCGGGTTTTGAACTTCAAGTTGGAATATTGGCTTGACGTTTGTTCGTGGTAACATCGGAAATTCGGAATTGCATAACCAAATGCTCCAATTCGGTGCACTCCCTCCAACTCTTTCTCTTATTAATATTTTAATTGCATATTTATTTTGAGCTTATTTATTCCTTAAATTTCACAATATGTTTAGTGTTGCTAAAAAAGCGTGTAGAAAAGTTACTGGTAGGGGAGTAAAAGTAGAGGTAATTCTTCAGCATCTGGTAGTAATAGCCCAATATCTATTGTTCTCGAAACATCGCCTAATGAAAATATAGATTATGATCAATTACAAGAAGATTATGGAATAGAAGATAATGAAATAGGAATTGAAGAAGAGATATCTGCTACACCTACTAGTGCACCTAGTGCTGGGCTAGGTAGTGTTGGAGTTGGTACAAGGGGTGGTGGTCGTGGCACTAGTGGTAGACCACCTACGGCTCCGACGACTAATCGTAGAAAAAGAAGTAAGGTTTGGAATTTTTTTGAATTAATTGAAGGTTCTGATAGAGTGAGATGCAAAATTTGTAATAAACCTGTTAAACGGGCCGGGTTGGACCGGTTCCGGACCGGCCCAGACCGGTAGAAACCGAAACCGGCCCGGACCGGTAGAAAAGGGGCCGGGTGGGCTGGGTTATCATGGGGTAGGGGTTAGTTCCAGGATTTTTTTGTGAATGGTTAACCGGAACCGGGTAGGCCCGGTCCGGCAAAACATTACCCTTAACGGGTAAACCGGCCCGGTTCAACGGTCAAATTTTTTTTTTTTTTTTAAATTCATATATATGGGGCCCACCCCAAACGGCTATAATCAAAAAAATCCGTTGGCCAACGGATCTAATTAAGTTTTGGCCATTTGTTTTTAATTTTTAACACATTTTTAATTTACAAATGTAGCCTTATGTAAATCTATAAATACCCCCCCCCCCTTCTTCATTTCTCACTCAAAATTCTTATCTCAATCTCAAATTCTCTCATTCACCTATTCTCTAATTATCTAGTTCAAGACTTCAAGTCTTCAACTTCAAGTCTTAATAATTTCTCATTTCATCTTCGAATTTATTTGGCTCATTTTTGTTGAATAATTGAAATTCAATTATAGTATTTTATCATTCGGGTTTTGAACTTCAAGTTGGAATATTGGCTTGACGTTTGTTCGTGGTAACATCGAAAATTCGGAATTGCATAACCAAGTGCTCCAATTCGGTGCACTCCCTCCAACTCTTTCTCTTATTAATATTTTAATTGCATATTTATTTTGAGCTTATTTATTCCTTAAATTTCACAATATGTTTAGTGCTGCTAAAAAAATGTGTAGAAAAGTTACTGGTAGGGGGAGTAAAAGTAGAGATAATTCTTCAGCATCTGGTAGTAATAGCCCAATATCTATTGTTCCTCCTGAAACATCGCCTAATGAAAATATAGATTATGATCAATTACAAGAAGATTATGGAATAGAAGATAATGAAATAGGAATTGAAGAATAGATATCTGCTACACCTACTAGTGCACCTAGTGCTGGGGTAGGTAGTGTTGGAGTTGGTACAAAGGGTGGTGGTCGTGGCACTAGTGGTAGACCACCTACGGCTTCGACGACTAATCGTAGAAAAAGAAGTAAGGTTTGGAATTTTTTTGAATTAATTGAAGGTTCTGATAGAGTGAGATGCAAAATTTGTAAAGATTCATTTAAACATTTGATTGGAGGAAATTTAGGGGGAACTGGAACGCTTAGTAGGCATATGAGAATTTCACACCCGATAGAATGGGGCCTAGATGGTGATGATAGTCAAACAACTATTAACCCTACTACTGGAGGGTTAGTAAAATATGATAAAATGAAGGATCGTGAGGAATTAGCGAAAATGATTGCTTTAGGTTGTCTACCTTTTTCGTTTGCTTCTTCGTCATATTATGTTACATATATTCAAAGAATATAAATCCATTATTTAAAGGTATACCTAGGAGTACTTGTAGAGCTGATATTTTCAGACTTCACGGACAATATCATAACATATTTACGTTATTTGTTTGAAAAACTTCCTTGTAGAGTATCTCTAACTTCTGATATTGGTCAAGCTGTTAATGGATGTGAATATATTACTGTTACTGTTATGCAAAAACGTATTATTGCTTTTAGATATGATGAAGATCAAAGTCATACTGCTGCATTTATAAGCAGCACTATTTGTGAGTTGTAGAATTTTATAATCTCAAACAAAAAATATTATGTATGTCTTTTGATAATGCTTCTAACAACACTGCCGCAATATTATGTATGTCTTTTTATAATCTCATTTACTTTGTGTTCTTTAAATTAATACAAAGTTACAAACTATTAAAATAAATTATAATAGTTATACGAATTTACAAAAAAATTAAAAAAACGTTCAACCCGGCCCGGCCCGGCCCCTTTAACCCGTAACCCGTACGGGTCAATTTTTACCCGAAAATACCCCAACCCGTTAAGCCCGCTAAGAAGGAGCCCGGAACCGGCCCGGTAAGGAACCGTACGGGTTCAAAAAAATTGGGCCCGGACCGGCCCGGCCCACCCGTTAGACACTTTTAGGCTCGAGGAGATTGTTTCAAATCATTGAGTGACCTGAGTAATCGACATACAAGACCACCAGATTTCCCTTGAGCAACAAAACCAGGTGGTTGCTCCATAGAAACTTCATCCTCAAGATCACCATAAAAAAAAGCATTCTTAATGTCCCAGTGATAAAAAAGCAATGATGAACAACAACCATTGACAGAAAAAGACGAACAAATGCGACTCTTGCCACGGGAGAGAAAGTGTCACTGTAATCAAGCCCAATATCTGAGTATACCATTTTGCAGCCAGACGATCTTTAAGCCGATCAACTTGGCTATCCGGGCCGACTTTGAAAGCATAAACCCAACGACGACCAACAATAGACTTACCTGAAGGAAGAGGATCAAGCTCCAAGTACCACTCGCATGTAAAGCAGATATCTCGTCAATCATAGCTCGTCGCTATCTTGGATGAGATAGTGCCTCACATGTAGACTTAAGCATAGAAACAATGGACAAATGTGATACAAAAGCATAACGGGGTGATGCTAGACAGAGATAATATAAACCAACATAATGAGATCTTGGATTAAGTGTGGATTGTACACATTTCTGGAGTGTAATCGGCGGACTAGGAGGAGACACGTCCATAGTAGGTGTAGAAGCTGTCCTGATGCTGGACGTGGACGATGATGATAAGTCAAGAGTGGTGGCCTTGTGGTCGGAGATGTAGGAGGAGCAATTGTAAGTATCCTGCACCTTGTGCCCCGGAGACACGATCGAAGTACGCCAATCCGGTGTGCTTCTTTCACGGCATGCTATAGTACTAGGTGTCTTACAGTGGTCTTCTAGCCTTAGAAAAAGTCGTGCCCGCCCCGGACATCTGCAACGTCCTATTTTGATATTCTAATCTGGGAGAACCATCAGAAGCAAAACCCCATATAGAACCTCCTAGTTGTTGCAGAGCTACTAGAAAAAGATTCTTTAACCAGAAAGAATTCGGTTCAGATGGAGGATACCTATCCAAAAGTTTTTGCAACTCAATCATAGATGTACTCAATTTATTTGAAAAGAATTTGATGAAGTGTCACTTTGATTGAAAAGTTTCTTATTCAATTGTAGTGCATTCTCGAACGGTAAGAGCTCAATCGGAATATCCCTCCTCTTTCCATTCTCACCCTTGCTTCTTTCCTTCCGCTGCGACTTCATCTCCTAGTCTTAGGTCAAATGCAGAAGAGAGACTCCATACCTCGGGAAAAGAGTAAGCAACTTAAGACCACAAATGGTTGAGAGATCATATAAGCGGCAGGAAGAGTATTCGACGCTTAAACTTTGCCGGAAACTAAACTTTTGACTTGGTTAACTATAGAAGGTTATACCAAAGTAGGGAAGCTCTAGTGTTTTTCTAATCAGTGTGAAGTTGAGTTCTATCTTTCTCTAGTTCATGCAAGGCTAACCTTCTACCAGATGGTTGATCGCTACATCGTTTAAGTCTCGCCTAGCCTCGTCAGAAGTCTATATAGGTAGGAACGACTGTGGTGGTACTGTGGATGTCGATGGGGATGTAAGATGATGAACACTAGATTCCTCACAAGTTGGTACAGGTAAGACCTCACATATATCAAGATGATTAGATGAAGTAAGGTAAGGTTGAGACTCAAAGAACATAACATCAGTTGACTTAAGATACTTATGAAGATCGCGTAAGTAGCAACAATACCCATTTTGAACCCAAAAATAGACAAGAAATACATACTTGAGAGCACGAGGAGCTAATTTATCTTTTTCGGGAGCTAAGTTATGAACAAAACATTACTCCCAAAAACACGAGGAGGAATAGAGCATACGGGTGACTTTGGGAACAGTACGGAGTGTGAAATGTTATTCTGAATGGAAGATAAAGGCATTCGATTAATTAAGTGACAAGCTTTAAAAATTGTATCACCCCAAAAATGCAACGGACCATGAGACTGAATGAGAAGTGTGCGTGCAATTTCAATGAGATGCCTATTCTCTCTCTGCTACCCCATTCTGTTGAGGAGTATACGGACAAAATGTCTGATGGATAATTCCTCGAGAACTCATAAACTACTGAAACTGAGAGGATAAATATTCTAAGGCACACTATGAAAAATGCAAATAGAAACACCAAACCGAGTTTTAAATTCAGCAGAAAAAGCAGAAAAACTCTGGAATATAGAGAATAACTCATAACGATCTTTCATTAGGAAAATCCAAGCATATCTTGAGTTATCATCTATGAAACTAACAATATAACAAAATCCTAATATTGAACTAACTCGACTAGGACCCATACATCATAATAAACTAAAGAAAAAACAAACTATGCACCACTTTCTGCACTACTTGAAAATGTAGTTCTAATATGTTTTCCAAGTTGACACGGCTCACAATCTAATGTAGACAAACTAGGCACCATCTTCTAAAGCTTGGAGAAACTCGGATGTCTTGAACATCTGTGAATTAGGTCTGGAGAATCTGTAGTTGGACATGTTGTAGGGGGATTGAGTGAGTTAAGGTAGTAAAAGTCTTGTGATTCCCGCCTGTGCCAATTGTCTACCCCGTACTGCAGTCATGCATAATAAAAGAATCATTAATAAAATGTATACCAAAATGAAGGGCACGGGTCAAACGACTAATAAATGTGAGATTAAAAGGACAATCATGGACATAAAGAACACAATATGAAGTGACAGAGGAGAGGGAATTAGCTTGTCCAACTCCTTTTGCTTTTGTGTGGGCTCCATTGGCTAGAATAACACGGGGAAGAGATTGTGAATAACTAATATTTTACAAAAGTAATCTATTATCAGAAATATGATCAAATGCGCCCGAGTCTATGACCCATGGTCCAATAATAGTTGACTGGGAAACACAAGTAAAAGAATTATAAACAGAAGTATCAGTCTCTGAGGCTATTTGTGGAGGTGTTTGCTTAGTTGCTCGATACTGAGGAACTCATTATACTCACCTGGCTACCTGCAGTTCAGTCTGAGCAACATGAGCATTTCTAGGTGGTCGACCATTCAAAGAGTAACACACCTTACGAATGTACCCTAAGCTTGTTACAATAAGAACACTTTGGTCGAGCTCTTCCAAAAATGACCTCCTCATCATCAATTCTCCATAGTTTAAGGTGCTCGATTTTCCACTATATGGGATGCAAGAACAGAGGAGTCGTCTATTTGTGATAAGGTCGATGTATGACTACGTGCTGCAGCAAAGCGAAGTAATCAAGAGATTAATTCATCAACTGTGCGGGTAGTGGGGCTAGTCAAAATCTGGTCGCGTACTGCATCAAGTTCATTAGGAAGTCCAGCTAGGGTAAGATTTAGAAACATCTTCTGTCATTGCTCTTGTTGCTTCTAAAGACTAGCAGAAACTGGCATCAACTTCTCAAATTTTTCCATGAGTGCATGTACTTGCCCCAAGTAAGTAGATATATCTAATTCTTGTTTCTTTAAAGTTGCCATCCGCGATATCACATCATAGAAGCGGGATATGTCATTAGTGTATAAAGCGCGAGACTTTTTCCCAAACTAAATAATATGTCTGGAATGGACGAAATAAGGGGATCAACGTGGAATCAATAGATCTCCTTCGCTAGCCTTTTTGGTTAAATAATCTTGAATACCTTGACCTTTACACCACAACTCGACAAATAAAGCCCAAGCTAAGTAGTTTGAACTTCCCATTAAAGGTTTTGGGGTAATCATAACACTGGAACTTCCAGAACCCATGTTTTTAGACCCAAAAACTCAAATCTCAAAGACATTGTTAGATTGAAGAGAGCTTTAGCTAATTATCACCAAATAACAAAAAATAATAATTGTCACTCGCTGAAACAGATGAAAGAAACACTATAGTTGCCAGAAAATTTACTATAGCTGCCGGAAAATCAGTCTACTCGCCGGAAAAATCTCAAAATGATGGAATAAAAAGAAAACAATATGGGTAGGGTCGGAATTACTAGACGAGACAACTGTCCTGTAGAGACTTCCAAAAATTGGACGGAACGCGTGTCATGCACCAGCGTGTGGATCCGACGCACCGCGGCGTCAGAGGATTTCTGGCGCGTGGCTAGGAATCTGTCGGTATGGTTTTGTGGGATTTGGTCACTTGAGAATTCTGCACCTATTGGTGTTGTTACTTTTCATAAAAAATCCACCGAAGAAGAGGTGACGCAAAAACCAGTCTGAAATTCATTGAAAAAAAGGCACGATGATTGTCTCGGACTCGCTGGTTATTGCACAACGGAGATTTCTCACTAATTGTTCTGGTACCATATGAGAAAGTACGGAAAAAATTATATTATTATTGTGTAAGTATTTTAGAATTTTATATACAATGTTTACATATACTTAAATCTTTCTATACGAGTGTGGGACAGCTATACATGAACTACTTCTAACACTTTACACCCCCAAATATGCACTAGGATACTCTTGAGTTGTCTATTTGTCATAGTCATCAAATATTATCATTTCGTTAGTTTCTGCTTTTCCGTTTTGGATGATTAGATCAAAGGATAAGCTATCATACTATTTCATTGTATCAGAATTCTAGAGTCACAAACTTGATGAGAAAAATTAAAGTGCTTGTGTGTCAAAGTTTGAAAATATAGTTTCTACTGGTAATATATTTGGTAGGAGCATTATATTAGCATGAAGAGCGTGTTCTTGAATTCTATTTCCTTTATTATATTCCTCTTGTTTCTCTTTCATAGTATGGAGAGAAATATTGTTATTTCAGTATTTCAGTGGTTTCTCTAGTTGTACTTTTGTAATTGAAGTCTAAACTGAATGAAAACTTGATTTCAGGCTGCAGGAGACTACAATGCCAAGCTAGGTGTCACAATTCTTGGTACTCTCCCACCGTAAATTGTGATATATGTATATATATCTTTGAGGTACAATGTCTTAGTCAATATGTTTTTCGAAACAGGTGAATCTGTATCGGTTGAAGACGAAGTTGTGGTAGTGAACAGCATTGTCCTACCAAACAAAACTCTTAATGTGAGTGTCCAGGACGAGATTATACTATAACTAATGCACTCAGGTCAGCTATCTGATGCCATCCCACTTCTGTTGATGCTACTGACCTATCTTCAGCCCCACAATTTGGCATCTGTTATTTACTATTAATTTGTATATCCAGTTTAGAATTAGTATTCTTGTTTCGTAATGATTTGTAACTTGGCCTTGTTATGACTTTTAATTAATAAATAAATTATTCTATTTTTTGTCAAAAATCAAATGTTCAATATCTATATCCGATGGTTTTTAACTTAGATGTCTGTAATTTTATTTTTTTTTTTTTGCGGAAATTTTACCTCATATGGCAAGGGTATTCACCCTATTTATTATAAAGCAAAATCATTTTAAAAACATTATTTTCTATAGCTAACTTTTGAATTTTGTAGCAAACAAAGTATTTATGGTATATACTACCATTGAGGCATGAAATACGTTTTTTATGTTTTTCCTCTTTTAGACAGCTGGATATACCTATTTTTAAGTTGATTGCAGTTCCTATATTTATGAATATGTCTGCAAATTTTCAGGTCACTCGGACATCCTTTGGTCGGGTTTTGGATGTTGGTTTCAGAAGTTTTATTTGGAACTTAGGCTTGAATCCGTCTTAATTTGATGATTTTTGTGTTTAAGGATATGTTTTTATGATTGGAACAAGTTCGTATCGTGTTTTGGAGTAGGTTGGTGGTTTTCGTTGAGGTCCTAGGGGCCTCAGGGTGAATCCGGAGGTCCAAACGGATCATTTTTGGTTGAGTTGGAGGTTAGATTTTCTGTTGTCATAGTTGCAGACTTTTGTTCTCTTCGATCGTAGGGGCCTGCTGCGATCGCGTAGAAGACCGGGGAAGGCTTCATGTTTGTTCTTTGCGATCGCAGGTATGGGGCTGCGATCGCGTAGTTGGGTGAGCTTGTGCAATGCGATAGGCTAGGGAGTGCGATCGCGTAGAGTTAAGTCATGGTGCACTATGATCGCGAGGGTCATGACGCTATCGCATAGAAGGATTTCTGGGGACTTAAAATTTTGGTCATCGCGATCGCGTGCCTAGGGCTGCGATCGCGTAAGAGTAAATCTGGGCGACAGAAGAGTTTTTATCAACATTTCAGTCGCGAACCCATTCATAATTTCCTCCATTTTTTAGCACCTTCAGAGCTAATTGATAGAATTTGAAGAGAATTTCATCGGGAAGTGATTGGATGTAAGTTTTGTGGTCTTAATACATCATTTTATCGAAGAATCTTCCATTAATTCTTTGAATTTGGGTATAAATTGAGAAAGTTAGAGCTTGGATTTTTACTATGTAAAATCGTAATTTGGCGGCTCATTTGAAGTCCGATTTTGATAAATTTTATATGCATGGACTCGTGGCGAGACGAGAAAATGTGAATTTCGTAATTTTTCGAAAAGCAGACCCGGGATTCGAGTTTTGGCAACTTTGTGTTTTTGGGTATTTTTCGAGTCCTTTCGATTGGGTTATGATTCATTAGCCTATTTTGATGTATCCTTATTGGTTTTGATAAGATCTGACATCCAAGGAGGTCGATTTGCGAGGAAAGTGCAAGGCGAGCTAGGACTTTGGCCGGTTCGAAGTGAGTGGTAGTCATGAATGATATACTGAGGGTTTGAAACCTCGTATTTGTACTATATTGTGATGAACCGGCCCGTCATCATGTGAGTTATCACCCCGTTACCCCCATTATATGCTTGTTGATGTTGTAATATGCATGTTGGGTAAGTTTGAGTCAATCCAGGTTGAGTTTGGTTGAAATTGAGACAAATAGTCTCTTAGAAGAAGGAATAGTTGGGAAAAGTCAACTGGACGTTGACTTGTGAGTTAGAGAGCTCGGAATCGAATTCTGATGATTCGGTCAGCTCCGGGAGGTCATTTATGAGCTAGGAGAGCGATCGGAAGTGAATTTGGAGGTCCGGTGTAGTTTTAGGCTTGAATTGGCCAAAGTTGAATTTTGGCGATATTCGATCGATAGGTGAGATTTTGATCAGGGAGTCGGAATGGAATTCCGACTGTTGCATTAGCTCCGTTAGGTGATTTTGGATGTGCCTGCAAAATTTCAGGTCATTCGGAGGTCGTTTGGTCGGGTTTTTGATCGAATGTCGATTTCGGAAGTTTGGAAGAAAACTTAGGCTTGAATCCGTGTGTAATTGGTGATTTTGATGTTTTGGATGGTGTTTTTATGATTAGAACAAGTTTGAAACGTGTTATGGAGTATATTAGTATACTTTGTTGGGATCCCATGAGGCTCGGTTAAATTTTGGAACAATTTTTGGAATATTTTTGCCGTTTTGAGCATAAATGTAATGATCCAAAGATCTACGTTTAGTTCTAGAGATTCAAATTTGATTTCGAGACATCGAGAATTTAGATAATGAATTATAGGACTGATCTGGAAAGTTTGGTCTAATTTCATCAAGTTGGGATTGGGTTTTTGGCGCGAAATGTGAATTAATTGTTTAACGAGCAAAATTGATGTTGCACTGAGTAAATAAGATCCAAATTCAGTTTTGTTTGAACCACTGGATCTGTATCGAAATTACGGAGCCATAGGAAAAAGAATCGTTGAATTCCGAGTTCGTATGATGGAGTTAGAGCCATTTTAGTGAAAATGGCTGTGTGCTGCAATTTCTGTATTGCTGCTGCATTTTTCTGCAGCGTATGAATAGTAATTTCCGTGCGTGAATAGTAACCGTGCGGGTGAACAGTGTCGACACGCATAACAGTACCCCGTGAACAGTGTCGACGCGCATGAACAGTACCCCGTGAACAGTGTCGACGCGCATGAACAGTACCCCGTGAACAGTGATTTCCGAAAAAAATCAGTGAGTTGATAAAATCGATTTTGGGTCATGTTTCCACCATTTTTGATCATTTAGAGAGTTTTTGGATGGGGATTGAAGGAAGTATCATCGGGTATTCATCGGAGGTAAGATTCTTGACTCAAAAACATAATTATATGGTAGAATTAACATCAATCTTCATGAATTTGGGTAGAAATTGTGAAGGATTGTGGCCTAGAAATTGAAAACGAAAATTTGGGTTTTGAAAGGCCAATCGAACTCCGATTTTGGTAAATTGTGGCGAGACGAGGATTCTGGATATATGAATTTCGAAATTTTTCAAGATGTGGGCCCGGGGCTCGGGTTTTGCCAATTTCGTGATTTTTGATATTTTTCGAGTTCTTTCGATTGGGTTATGTTCCATTAGCCTATTTTGATATATTTGTACTTGATTTTGGCTAGTTTTGACATGCGTGGATGCCGGTTCGAGGAGCTAAGGCATCGCGGGCATGAAGCTTCTACCGGTTCGAGGTGAGTGGTGATAGTAAATAATATACTGAGGGTTTGAAACCCCGTACTTGCACTTCACAGTGCTATGTAGAGATGAGACACGCGTCTTGTGACGGGCTTGGTGACATTGTGATTGGGGAATTGGACTTGGTCCTTCCCGGCTAGTAGTGTATTATGTATTATGACTGAGAATGAGATTATAACCGTGTAATTGGGCTAATAGTCATGTTTGGGGCCTCGTGCCGATCTCTAGAGCATTAGGGGACCCGTAGAGCTAAGCGACCCCTATATATCATGTTGGAAACTTACACTCGACCGTAGCTCTAGCCGTATAGCATAATACGAGCCCGTACTAGATGTGTACATCGAGAGAGATTATCTAGGGTGGAATTCCCGTTCTAGCTGAGTGGGCCCGAAAGGCCAAGTCTATACCGATCGAGATGAGATAGGGTCGGGGACCCACTATGAGATGTTATATTTGGCCCGAAAGGCCAGTCTATATTGACCGAGACAGGGTCGAGGACCCACCGTGATATATTATATCGGGCCCGAGAGGCCAAGTATATACCGACTGGGATAGGGTCGAGGACCCATTATGGGGTATTATATATACATATACCTATATCGGATCGGGCCGCACGCCGCAACAGATATATATATTGGATCGGCCGCACGCGCGCGCATATATATTGGATCGGCCGCACGCCGCGCGTATATATATCGGATCGAGCGCACGCCGACGAAATATATATTGGATCGGACCGCACGCGGGCGATATACATGTAATATACACGCGGGCGATCGCACGCCGTAGTATATGCGCGCGGGCCGTAGTGAGCCCCTTCGAGTCCGAGTCCGCACACATTCTCGGCGAGCACTGGTGTATATTATGGGATCGGGCCACACGCCCGCGCAGTATATATATATATATATATATTGGATCGGACCGCACGCTGCAGTAATATATGCGTGGATCGTGCCGCACGCCGCAGTATTATAGCGCTTGGGCCCAGGGAGCCCCTCCGAAGTCCGTATACACCCCCAGCGAGCGCGGTCGACGTTAAATGGAGCGCGCGCCGCGCGCCGCAACCGTATATGTATCGGAGCGGGCCGCACGCCGCGCGCCGCAGCAGTATAGAGAGCGGGACGCGCGCCGCGCATTATACTTATTCATATTCATATATATATAGAAATATTTATATGTTATGGACGGATGTATATGTCTCCATATATTGAGACGGTTGTATACCGTACTGGTACGAGCGAGGATGTGGTCAGTGTGGGACCTAGATGAGATAGATGTGGACCGGAGATCAGAGTACTCATTATAGTGATGACTAACCTGTGGTGGGGTTGCCTTAGAACTGTTTAGTGATAGTGCAAGAGTTCTTATTTTCGGTTATTGTTTATTATTGTTACTCACTGAGTTGAAATATACTCACCCCACTCCCCCGCACTTTTTGTGCAGATATACAGGTTCATGAGGGCAGTTGAGCTATCGCAACTGCTTTATTATCCCCATTCCGTGGAGACTTCGAGGTAGCTGCCAACGTCCGCAGTACCTGACCTCTTTCTTTTTATCATTTTGTTGTCTCCATTCTGGTTAGACTTGATTGTGTAGTAGATCTCATTTGTAGAGGCTCAGACTTGTGACACCACGATTTGGTTGGGACTGTATTCTTGTATTTCAGTTCTACAATTCTTGATTTGTTATAAAAATAGGCTAATCACGCCGATTAATCAGTATTAATTATATTTGGCTGGTTTAATTGGATAAGATGGTCGGGCTTGCCTAGCAATGTGTTGGGCGCCATCACGACCGGGGTTTGGGGTCGTGACAAGTTGGTATCAGAGCCTAGGTTAACAGGTCTCGCGAATCATGAGCCGGTTGGTAGAGTCTCGTGGATCGGTACGGGGACGCCTGTACTTATCCTCGGGAGGCTGCAAACCTTTTAGGAAAGCTTCAAATTCTTGAAATTCTTATCGTGCGTACTTGATTCAGCTTGAGGTATGATTCTTGAAATTCCTTCTACACGTTGATGTGCGCACTCGAGTGCTTAGTGATAATTTGCCTTGATGACTTATGATTCCCCAATCGAGGGACGAGATATAATCTCTGTGAATTCATGTTGGGCCAGTCGGGAGGACTTGAGGCCGGATCTTTGTCTATGGCTTGAGCACCAAGGTACTAATTTCGCGAGCCGGTATTATGAAGTTCATACGATTAGTATTGATCTTTATTGTGCAAATGACAGTTTGATAATGGGAGAGTTGTAAGGTATTCAGTTCTTGTTGTGATTTGATATGTAGCCCTAGTTATGGGCGTGAGAAATATGTTCATTGCCTCTTAGCGGAAATGTAAAGTGCACAATGTGTGGTAGTATGAGTTTAGACTCAAGAAAATTGAATTGGTTGTGCTATGAGTATTGTGGTGAAAGGTATTTGACATATGTTATGATTCGAGCAGGTGCAGCGCATGTCCATGTATCAATTTTAATAATATAACTTGTATAGTGTTGAGATTAATGTTGTTGATATACATTGCGATGTCTTGTTGAGTTATGGATGTATTTTTAGAATGGTTTGGTGATTCTCTGGCAGGTGGTTAGGCCAAATTACAAAGGAAATTCTGCCGAAATTTTTGGAAAATTCGGGACTTAGAAAGATTTCTATCACATAAAGAGAGTGGGCTTATTGGTGGCGTGTGTATAAATGCAAGAATTGCAGAAGGGTTAAGGTCTCTGATGATTCGAGTCTTTGTCAAGGCTTGTAAATGACTTGAGTTTAATCTCATTGTAACATTTTGGCATCACTTGAGTAATAATGATATGAGTGGTTAAAAGTGCTTTGATGAATGGCTTCGAGCCAAAGAGGTTGCTATTAAATAACTAATTGCATGGTTGTGTGCTATGTGGGCATTGTCTTTAAGTATGTTGGGAAAATTCTGACAAGGTTATGGCGCTTCGTAGATGTGAAGAAATACTAGGATGTTTTGAACTACTATTGGTAAGGAATGTTCGGTGTATAGAAAATAAAGATAGCGAATTGTACCTGTAAGTAATCATGTTCTGTGATATCAGAGTTATAACAAAACACGAGTGGTTCTACTCAATAGGACAGTTGAATTATAGCTGAATAAGGGTGAATGATGCCCGATAATAGTTTTGCAGTGTTCAAGATTTTGCTTGTAACAGTCAGGTGCCTTAAGATTATGTATGTGGCTAAAGATGTCGGTTTCGTTAGAAAAGATCAAGGCTTGTGTTATATCATGTGAATGATGGAATTCTATGTATCCGTATTGGGAAGTAATGATAACAAATTCAAAATCGCAGGAAGTTCTTCAAAATAAAGTGTGGTAGAATGTGGTACTTCTGGGAAACATTTGAGAGAGTATTCAGCGGCCCGTGAGCCTTAGACCGTGTGGTCTTGTGTACGAGTTTTGTGTGGTAAAAAAGGTTGAGGCATTGTCGTGCTACAGTAAAGACTGATATGAAATTAAAGATGAATCAGAAAGAAAATTGGGTAAATGGATCAACTTGTTAATAAACCGAAATTGTATGATAAGGAATACGAATAATTCCTGGTATATGTTTGAAGTAATGAGTCTCGCCGATATTGTGCAATAAAGCTTTTGAGTATTGGTAGTTGTGTAACTCGGTATGGGTATAAGGACTCGGTCCTGGCAATTTAACTTATGCAATGTAATTGGGAGAAAGGGTTTGTGATGTGTTTTACCGTGGTTTGAAAATGAGTGTATTTCCTGTTGGTATGTAAAGCTCGAAATGTGTAATGAGTTTTCTCTATATGGGATCATGAAAGTCCTTGACTAGTTGAGTGCGCTGATGTTTGCGGTGTAGGGAAAGGGATATGAATTTTCCCTGTTGTCTTAGTGTGGTATGGTATATGTGATGTATTATGGAAAGTTGATAACGGCATGTTCAAGGTTTTGAGATCAATTCATATTATATGGGGAGTCATTAAAATCCTCAAGCAGCGTGGGCAGCTGCAGATAATCTGAGAATCAATCTTCCCGGTGATTTAGGAGAATGGTACTGCTATACTAGTATTTCGGCAGAGTCTATGGTCAAAAGGGCCAGGTAAAATAAACTGATAATATCTAGCGGTATGGTGGTATACTCCCGTTGGATCGACTGTAATAATTGAGTCGTTGATGACATAGTGAAATTTATGAATGGCTTTCGTGGTATGAATGGACGATTGAGGTGCGTTATGTAATTGCACGTTGAAGTACGGAATCAGGCATACTGATTCCTGTGTTATGTATGTGTTGGAGACTAGAAGTTCTCGTAACCCGCCTACGCAGCGGTGGTATTTCGTGTGTATCGACACAGTGTAGCGGTTATCGGAAATTGGAAGCTCTAGTGGCTATCTCGTTACTTGATATGATGAATTTGAATAATGATATACGATTGTTGACTGGTTGTCATAAGCCAGGTTGTCCAGACTAATGTGATATGGACTATGTCAGAAACATGTCGCAAACTGCATGGCAGAGCGCATCAGATCATGCTCCAGCAGGGTGGATGTACCCTAGGAGCCAGCGGACGGTTGGTAGGTATTGCTTTGCCAGTTGGGCCTTCGTGGCGGATGTCAGTGTAGAGGTATCTACCATTGATTCAATTTCGGTATTGAGGAACTTTGTCGGATGAGTTTCATGTGACCGAGCTCGAGGCTATATATACATGTTTGTTGCAATGAGCAACGTGAGTCGATGTGCATTCCCTTTTGCTAGATTTATGCGTGGATCGGGTGGCACGCCGCCACATGTATAGTATTTGGATCGGGTGGCACGCCGCCACAGGTATGCTATTGGAACGGGTTGCGCGCCGCAACAGTGTGATGTGGGAAATATAGCTTCCTATATGTACCTTGTATACAATACTTCCTCTCTTCTGAGGAATAGTCCGTATTGGATATCGCTCGGGGAATAGCACATCGGTTGTGCCCATACGGGATTCGATAGCATATACTAAATATATCACCGCGTGTGTGATTGATTGCTTGAGTTCAGACCTAAATATGTGTGTGGCTGACCGTTTTGAGCATTGCGACTTGAGGTGCTCCATGAGTAATAGTGTTTGGATAGAATCATGAGTTGTGGCAAGGCCACGTGATGTTATGACCTTTCGAGGAGGATTCGGGTACTCTAATTCTATGATGTGAGACGAGATCTCAATTATGTGTTGTGATGGTATTGAAGAATTTGAATTATAGCTCTTTATGTGAGTCTGTTGTCATGATTCGAGTGTGTTCAGATCATTTCTTATTGGAGCCCTGATGTTGTGCTCGCCGCGGCTTAGGCCAGTGTTCACGTGTCATATCACCAGTGTGGTGTGTTATAATCGAAATGATCACTTGAGTCATTAATGAGTACGATCATATTTGATCTTAGCTTGTTAGAAAGGTAATATCGAGGTTTGGCTCCGAAACCTATTGTGGTATCAGTTTTAAAAGGGAAATAGATTCACGAATGGTTGACCCGAGAGATGGGTTCGGTATATCGCGTGCTTCGGTTGCCGTGGGCAGGATATGAAGGGGTTGGAATAAGACTCTATCTAATGAGAAAGGTTTTCTGCTAGTATTTGGTTATTGTGGCCAATTGTTGCGATTAAATACCATTGTCTTGAGTGATTGGGTTGTTTGATACATCATATGATCTCACCTAGAGTGGCGAGTATGGGTTGTTACAGTTGGTTCGGTTGTATTCTGAGTATAGACATGGGATTCAGATTCGGTATATGATTTTGGAAAGTGCAATGTGGTTTATGGTTCAGATAGGCTGTGACATTTCAACTATATTGTGCTATCGGATTTATGAAGGATAGGGTGAAGTGGTATCACCCCGAATATATGCTTGGTAAGGTCATTCGGCTATTAGGTCACTTCCAGTAGACCTCTTGATCCGCTCGAGGACGAGTGTTTGCTTAAGTTGGGGAGAATGTGATGACCCGGCCCGTCATCATGTGAGTTATCACCCCGTTACCCCCATTATATGCTTGTTGATGTTGTAATATGCATGTTGGGTAAGTTTGAGTCAATCCGGGTTGAGTTTGATTGAAATTGAAACAGAAAGTCTCCTAGAAGAAGGAATAGTTGAGAAAAGTCAGCTGGATGTTGACTTGTGAGTTAGAGAGCTCGGAATCGAATTCTGATGATTCGGTCAGCTTCGGGAGGTCATTTATGAGCTAGGAGAGCGATCGGAAGTGAATTTGGAGGTCCGGTGTAGTTTTAGGCTTGAATTTGCCAAAGTTGAATTTTGGCGATATCCGATCGATAGGTGAGATTTTGATCCGAGAGTCGGAATGGAATTCCTACTGTTGCATTAGCTCCATTAGGTGATTTTGGAAGTGCCTGCAAAATTTCAGGTCATTCGGAGGCCATTTGGTCGGGTTTTTGATCGAATGTCGATTTCGGAAGTTTGGAAGAAAACTTAGGCTTGAATCCGTGTGTAATTGGTGATTTTGATGTTTTGGATGGTGTTTTAATGATTAGAACAAGTTTGAAACGTGTTATGGAGTATGTTAGTATACTTTGTTGGGATCCCATGAGGCTCGGTTAAATTTTGGAACAGTTTTTGGAAGCTTTTTGCCGTTTTGACCATAAATGTAATGATCCAAAGATCTATTTTTAGTTCTAGAGATTCAAATTTGATTTCGAGATATCGAGAATTTAGATAATGAATTAAAGGACTGATATGGAAAGTTTGGTATAATTTCATCAAGTCGGGATTGGGTTTTTGACGCGAAATGTGAATTAATTGTTTTACGAGCAAAATTGATGTTGCACTGAGTAAATGAGATCCAAATTCAGTTTTGTTTGAACCACTGGATCCGTATCGAACTACGGAGCCATAGGAAAATGAATTGTCGAATTCCGAGTTCGTATGATGGAGTTAGAGCCATTTTAGTAAAAATGGCTGTGTGTTGCAATTTCTGTATTGCTGCTGCATTTTTCTGCAGCGTATGAATAGTAATTTCCGCGCGTGAATAGTAACCGCGCGGGTGAATAGTGTCGACACGTAAGAACATTACCCCGTGAACAGTGTCGACGCGCATGAACAGTACCCCGTGAACAGTCATTTCCGAAAAAAATTAGTGAGTTGATAAAATCGATTTTGGGTCATTTTTCCACCATTTTTGATCATTTAGAGAGCTTTTGGATGGGGATTGAAGGGAGTATCATCGGGTATTCATCGGAGGTAAGATTCTTGACTCAAAAACATAATTATATGGTAGAATTAACATCAATCTTCATGAATTTTGGTAGAAATTGTGAAGGATTGTGGCCTAGAAATTGAAAACGAAAATTTGGGTTTTGAAAGGCCAATCGAACTCCGATTTTGGTAAATTTTATATGTACGGACTCGTGGCGAGACGAGGATTATGGAAATATGAATTTCGAAATTTTTCGAGATGTGGGCCCGGGGCTCGGGTTTTGCCAATTTCGTGATTTTTGATATTTTTCGAGTTCTTTCGATTAGGTTATGTTCCATTAGCCTATTTTGATATATTTGTACTGATTTTGGCTAGTTTTGATGTGCGTGGATGCCGGTTCGAGGAGCTAAGGCGTCCCGGGCATGAAGCTTCTACCGGTTCGAGGTGAGTGGTGATAGTAAATAATGTACTGAGAGTTGGAAACCCCGTACTTGCACTTCACAGTGCTATGTTGAGATGAGACACGCGTCTTGTGACGGGCTTGGTGACATTGTGATTGGGGAATTGGACTTGGTCCTTCCCGGCTAGTAGTGTATTATGTATTATGACTGAGAATGAGATTATAACCGTGTAATTGGGCTAATAGTCATGTTTGGGGCCTTGTGCCGATCTGTAGAGCATTAAGGGACCTGTAGAGCTAGGCGACCCCTATATATCATGTTGGAAACTTACACTCAGCCATAGCTCTAGATGTATAGCATAATATGAGCCCGTACTAGATGTGTACATTGAGAGAGATTATCTAAGGTGGAATTCCATGTTCTAGTTGAGTGGGCCTGAAAGGCCAAGTCTATACCGATTGAGATGAGATAGGGTCAAGGACCCACTATGAGATGTTATATTGGGCATGAAAGGCCAAGTCTATATTGAGTGAGACAGGGTCAAGGACCCACTGTGATATATTATATTGGGCCTGAGAGGCCAAGTATATACTGACTGGGATAGGGTCGAGGACCCATTATGGGAGGGTTTATATTATGGATCACGCTGCACGCCGCAACAATACTTTTATGGATCGGTATGTACGCCGAGTATATATATTGGATCGAACTGTACGCCATAGTGATATAGCACTTGAGCTGTAGGAGCCCCTCCGGAGTCTGCACCCCCACAGTGAGCGCGGATACCCATATGGATCGAGCTGCATGCCGTAGTATTATTGCGATTGGGCTGTAGGAGCCCCTTCGGAGTCTGAGTCTGCACACATTCTCAATGAGCACCGGTGTATATTATGGGATCGGGGTGCGCGCCGCATCAGTATAAATATATATACATATATATATTTGATCGGACTGCACGCCGCAGTAATATATATATATATATATATTGGATCGGACCGCACGCCGCAGTAATATTTGTGTGGATCGTGCTGCACGCCGCAATATTATAGTGCTTGGGTCCACGGAGCCCCTCCGAAGTCTGTATACACCCCTAGTGAGCGCCGTCGACGTTAAATGGAGCGGGTTGCGCGCCGCAGCGGTATATGTATTGGAGCGGGCGCGCCACAGCATTATACTTATTCATATTCTGCGCGCCGCAGCATTATACTTATTCATATTCATATATATACCGAAATATTTATATGTTATAGACGGATGTATAAGTCTCCATATATTGAGATGGTCGTATACCGGAGTGGTACGAGCGAGGATGTGGTCGGTGTGGGACCCTTGTTGAGATAGATGTGGATCGGAGATCAAAGTACTCATTATAGTAATGACTAACCTCGTGGGGGTTGCCTTAGAACTCGTTTAGTGATAGTACATGATTTCTTATTTTCGGTTATTGTTTATTATTGTTACTCACTCAGTTGAAATATACTACCTCACTCCCCGCACTTTTTGTGCGGATATACAGGGTTAGGAGGGCGGTTGAGCTATCGCAATCGCTTTATTATCCCGATTCCGTGGAGACTTCGAGGTAGCTTCCAACGCCCGCAGTACCCGACCTCTTTCTTTTTATCATTTTGTTGTCTTCATTCTGGTTAGACTTGATTTTGTAGTAGATCTCATTTGTAGAGGCTCAGATTTGTGACGCCACGATTTGGTTGGGACTGTGTTCTTGTATTTCGGTTCTACACTTCTTGATTTGTTATGAAAACAGGCTAATCACGCCGATTAATCAGTATTAATTATACTTGGCCGGTTTAATTGGATAAGATGGTCGGGCTTGCCTAGCAATGTGTTGGGCGCCATCACGACCGGGGTTTGGGGTCGTGACAACAATGTTGAGATGAAACACGCGTCATGTGTTGAGCGTGGTGATATTGTGACTGGGGATTTGGACTTAGTCCATCCCAATTGATGGTTTACTGTGTATATTGATTGAGACTGAGTTTATATCCGTATATTTGGGCTAGTTGCCATGTTTGGGGCCTTGTGCTGATCTGTAGAACCTTAGGGAAGTTTGTGGAGCTAAATGGCCCCTATATCTGTTGAACACATACTCTCAGTCGTACTCTTAGCTGTATAGCATGACATGAACCGGTACTAAAAATGTACTCTGAATGAGAATATCTAGGGTTCAATATTGTTAAAATTTTATGGTATAGCCAGTTTTCACACTAGTCAATGAAAAATAGCCATTGTTTACGAAGTCAATAAAAAATAGCCACTATTTTGCTGCAAGGACCGATCTCGTATAATATACAAGAGTTCTAGTGCATTTGTATACGAACTCCAGTATATTATATTGGACCGGGTATACTTTGCTAACTCCTGTAAAATTTGCGGGAGACTGGAGCACTAATGCTCCAAACTCCAGTATATTATACTCGACAATTATACTGCTGGAACTCCCGTAAAATTTGCGGGAGTTCCAGCATAATTATGCTTGAACTCCAGTAAAATTTACGGGAGTTCCAGCATAGTTATCCTGGAACTCCCGTAAAATTTACAAGAGTTCAAACATATTTATGCTGGAACTCCAGTAAAATTTGTCGGCATGTTTTTTCAGATTTTGAACAGTATTTTCGCTCAGATTAAAGTGGCTAAATTTTAATGACTTTTGAAACTTGGTTATTTTTCAACGACCACTGATAAATCTGGCTATTTTTTAATTTTTCCCTTGAATACCCTAATCTAGCCGAGTGGGCCCGAGAGGCCAAGTTTATATTGATTGAGAGGGGTCGAGGACCCATGGTGAGGTATTGATATATATACCGGATCAGGCAGCACGCCGCAGCAGTATATACATATACATGTATAGGATCGGACTGCACACCACAGTATTATATATATATATATATATATATATATATATGTATGTATGTATCGGACTGCACACCGCAGTATTATAGCGCTTGGGCTGAAGGAGCCCCTCCGGAGTCTTCACACACCCCCAGTGAGCGCAGTTATATATATTATTGGATCGGGTTGCACGCCGCAGCATTATATCTATTATATTGGATCGTGTTGCACGCCGCAGCAGTATTAGTAAGGATCGGGTTGCACGCCGTAGCAGTATTAGTAAGGATCGGGCTGCGCGATGCAGCAGTGTTGGATCAGTGTGAGACAGTAGTAGACTGAAACTTGACTTTCCACCTTAGAGGTGTTATTACTTGTACTGTTGCCCTTAGATTTGTTTAGTGTTCTTACAGGTTTTCTTATTTTCAGTTATTATTTCTTGTTACTACTCACTGAGTTGGAAGTATTCACTCTACTCCTCTGCACTTTGTGTGCAGATACTAGAATTCAGGAGGGCAGTTGATTTACATTGCCGCTGTTTCAGCATTTTTGCGGAGTTAGCGAGGTTGCTGCCGGCGTCCGCAGGACACGATTTCTCCTTTCCATATCTCTTGTATTTCTGCTCTAGACTTGGTTGTCTAGGTTTTATTCTGTTGTTTAGAGGCTCACACTTGTGACATTGGATCTGTTGGGCTATTATTTCGATTGTTTTACATTCCGCGTTGTTATTATTGTTATGAAATCAGGTAAATTAACCTTAAATGAAATATTATTGAAACATAATTGGATTGGCTATCGGGAATTGGTCGGGCTTGCCTAGCAATGTGTTGGGCGCCATCATGACCGGGGTTTGAGTCGTGACATGTTGGTATTAGAGCCTAGGTTATCAGGTCTCACGACTCATGAGCCGGTTTAGTAGTGTCTCGCGGATCGGTACAGAGACGTTTGTACTTATCCTCGGGAGGCTGCAGAACCTTTTAGGGAAATTTCAAATTCTTGAAATTCATGTCGTACGACCTTGTTGATCCGAAACTAAACTTTGCCATCTGTGTCTCCTTTGCGGGAAGGCAATATTTAATCAACTCACAAAAGACGTAAGAAGTAAATATGGAAATGCCAACATTTATATGTTCCCAATAGATCTATCATAATACAGAGTGCATTTTTATTAGATTATAGTTTTAGCTTGAACAACGCTTTTTCCTTAAATGTTATCACTAGCAAACTAGCATAAGAACTAAGCACTCTTTGGAGGATTCATGTATGTTTTCCAATTGTGGCCTTGTTATTCACACAAACCACACGTAATGTTACATCGTTTTGCCTGGAACATACCAGCACCTTTGATACTCTTCTTCTTTGGCCTTCCAGGTTTAACTTTTATTTTTGATGGCTTAACCGTATCCGGACATATTTTCCATTGACTTTCATCAAGAATTGAATAAAGAAGAACCTCATAGGTCTTCATCATGTAATCCTTGCTACAGTATATCGAGCAATATTGGTATCACATCCATTTGGAACCTTCTGCAACTACATTTTCTCTCCTGCATGCACACCACAAATTGCCTTCCATTACCAATGTCATGAACCAATTTCTACTATTAGCCGTGATGGTACCCAACATAGTCGTTAGGCAAGCCAATGGTGAACTAACCATTTATCTATTCATTTTATTATTATTGTTATTATTATTATTATTATTAAAATCAAGGCTATTATTAAACAAGAAATTAATGCCGAAGTACAATAATAATACAACACTTGTCCAAAAAGTAAGATAGACAGGATAAAGAAAATAAATATGATGGAGACTTTGTGTGTTATAGATCGTGATACAGAATACAACTCACCATAAAGTGCCCTCGACAACTGCGCCTATGTGCCCAAATGACCATCAGAAATATACTTATATTAAGTGCAGAAGTGTAGCATGAGTACGTAAATCAACACGTACCCAATAATTATCTAGACAAACCCGGGATAAATAGTAAAAAGAGATCGACATCGACACTTACTAGTGGTCCAATAAATCAATATAATAAATTATAGATAAACAAGAAACACAATAGCAATAATGAGGTAATGTAATAACATGACCAGTCATTTTGAGTATTATAGCTCCATTTCCCCCATTTATTGCATCTCCTATGTTTATTTGTGGTTATGTGACTTTTCGGTATGGTTGTTTTAGTTCTGGAGATGATTTAGAGTGAATTGGGACACATATTTCCAAGGTTAGAGGCTTAATTTGTTAGAGTGATCGAAGTTTGACTTTTGTATCAACGACTCCGAAATGGAGTTTTTATGATTCTGATAGTATGTTTGGACTTAGGAGTATGTTTGGATATTGATTTGGAGGTTCGTAGGTTGTTTTAGCTTGAATTGTAAATTTTTTAAAAGTTGAAGGTTTGGAAGGTTGAGAGGTTTCACCGAGAGTTGACTTTGCTGATACCAAGCTCGAATTTTAGTTCTGGGAGTTGAAATTGGTATGTTGTGTCATTCATCACTTGTGTGAAAAATTTAAGGTCAATTAGAGTTAGTTTGAAAGGTTTCGACATTGGTTTTAGAATTTAAAAATTCATTAGATTCACTAGATTTGAATTAGGGTGTGATTCATGAATTTAATGTTGTTTCATGTGATTTGAAGTTTCGATTAAGTTATATCATATTTTAGGATGGTTTGGTATGTTTTAATGGATTCTTAGGGGGCCTCAGGTGTGATTCAGATTGGGAAGTAGACTTATGGACATTCTCTTGGCATCAGTTCTGGTGTAACCGCACCTGCGAGATTTTGTCCACATGTGTAGAGTTGCAGAAGCATCCAGCTTTGCGCAGTTGCGAGATTCTGGGATGATGCTGATAGGTCACAGGTGTGATTTCTATGCCATATATGCAAGCCTATAGATGCGCGTTATTTTTTGCAAAAGCAAAGTTTGTGCTGGGCAAGGTCTTGGTCGCAGATGCAGACAGGGAGCTGCATTTGCAGAAATGCAGGTGCGATTATCGTCTGCAGAAGCGAACTCACAGAAAAGGAGCATGGTCTACATATGCATAAAGTAGGGGGGCCATTAAGGTATCTCAAATGCGGGATTTGGCTGCACCTACGAAATTGCAGATGTGGTTAAGTGAGTCGCAGGTGCAGATTGACTGGCAATGATATATTTCTAAGGGTTTCGAGTTTTCTCTCATTTTTGGACTTGTGGAGCTTGGGTAGGGGCAATGTTTGAGAGGTTTTCACTATAGTTGAAGAGGTAAGTGAAAATCCATCAATTTTATTTATAAATATTGAATTCCCATTGATTTTTACACCTATAATATGTGTGTTTGAGGTTAAATATGGGGATTTTTTGACTAGGTTTATTAGAGAGAGATTTGGGGATTTTAGGGTTGATTTTTTATTGGAATTGAATGATTTTTGTATGGTTGGACTTATAATTGAATGGGTGATCCAATTATGTGAATTTTATCGAGTTTCGAGGTGCGAGCCCGGGGTTCACTTTTGGGTTGATGTTTTTTTGGTTATAGAGCTTAGCTTTATCATATACAGTGGATTCATATAGCTTGTATTATTATACTATGTTGTTTGCGACTAGATTCGAGTCGTTTGGAGGTCGATTCACGAGGCAAAGTCTTGTTGAAGTAGTGAGTTGTGCACTTTGAGGTAAGTAACATTTCTAAACTCAGAATCGAGGGTATTTATTAGTGGAAAACGTGTTATTTGTGTGGTGTCAGGGTGACACACATACTAGGTGATGGGTGTGTGGGTGCACTATGGTAATTATGATTTAGTTGTTTCCTTTGTACTGTGTTATTATCAAATCTTGTACTATCCATGAAATCCTTACTTGTTAGGGTAATTGGATTGTGATTCATGTTAGAAATCATGTTTAGGTTATGTACTTATTTTGTTGAGGCCTAATGAGCTTATTTCTTATGTTTTGCGTTATCTGCTTTAAATGCAATAATATTCATAGTCACGATCCTTCATTTGCATGTCATATCTCAGTCTTTGTATTTATTTACTGTTATATCATATGTTATTATTGATGGGCTGAGTGGTACGGGATTTTTAGCCCTTGAGACTTGAAAGATTGATGACTGAGGTGGACATGATATGAGGGTTGTTAGTGTTAATGGGGGTTGGGTTGGACGTTGCAGCAGGCCTCGCTGTCTTATTTATTATTGTGGATCATGATGCATGTCGTAGCAGGTTTTATATTAGAACTTGGACAGGATCCGCCTCTCTGGAGTCTGACACACCAACACTCAGCGCAGACACAATGATATCAGCATGTACTTTGGTGAGGAGCATTGATTCTAGGTACCCATACAGTGTTGAGTGATTGTGTGTGTGTGATGAGTGGAAATTTGAGATAGACAAATTTAGTACTCTGAGAGTGAGAGTAACAGGGAATATCACTGTGTAACTTCCATTTGACATGCATATTGATATGTTGGCACAGAGATGTACCATTACTCGTGCTATCTATACTTGACATGTTCTTATCTGTTTTGGTCTTTAATTATGAACTTGAAAGCATATCTAAATTTCTATAACATGAATGAGCTGAATATGGAAGTTTCTTGAGTTATTCATTATCATTATCTTAATTACGTTGTCAATATATTGGCTCTTACTGTATTTTTTTGAGCTCGTCACTGCTCTCAACCCAATGTGAGTCCTATTATTTATTGAGTATATTAGTTCGGTTATACTCATACTATACTCTTCACTTTGTGTGCAGATCTAGGTACATCTGGACGCGATGATTGCCAGATCGGTCCTTGTACTTGCATCGAGACTTCAAGTAGCTGCTATGACGTCTGCATACCTTGACTCTCTTTCCTTTTTATAATCTTCAGGAATTATACTACTATTTTGGATTATGTGATACATAGTAGTGCTCATGTACTCATTGACGCTAGATTTTAGGTTGGTTGTAGTAGCATTTCAGTTATTTGTATCGAATATTTATGAGATTTCCACTGTTAAGTTTATTAAAACATGTTTTTATTCAAATATTTAGTTGTTATTCGATTGTTGGCTTTCCTAGAAAGGGTGTTAGGTGCCATCACGACAGGTTGGGATTTTGGGTCGTGAAATGTTGGCATCATAGCACAAGGTTACTTAGGTCTCACGAGTCATGAACAAGTTTAGTAGTCTTGTGGATTGGTATGGAGATGTATGTACTTATCTATGAAATGCTATAGAACCGTTAGGAAACTTCACTTTCTTATATTCTTGTCATGCGAATTTGTTAATTCTGATATTTGAACGTTTATCCTTCTACTCTCCCACAAATGGCGATGACACGTGCAATCGAATCAGGTGCACATCCACTAGACCACCAGCTAGGGCCACGACAGGCCAAGGCCACGGCAGAGACTGAGGTGCGGCTCCTACTATAGCTAGAGCATAACCTGTGAAGCTAGCAATTTCTCTAGCTGAGGAGCAAATACCATATGTTGTTGAGTCGGTGGGGCTATCTTAGGCACCTACTGTGCCTATTGTGATCCCAGGCCTTCAGGAAGGCTTAGCCCAAATTTTTACCGTGTGCATGAGCCTAGCTCACACAGTCTTAGTTCTAGCTACACCAGCCAGTTCACAAATCGGGGGAGGTGCTCAAACTCCTACCGCCTATGCTCCATAGCAGGTAGCTCAAGGACTCCAAACACCGGCGGTACTGCCAGCCCAACCGATTGTAGATGTTTGGGCCCAGGTTGGCCCACCCATGAGTGATGAGGAGCAAAAGAGAGTAGATTGGTTTAGGAGGCAAGCCTCTAGAGTTCAGTGGGGAAGAGTCAGAGGATGCTAAGGATTTTATAGACAGGTGCCAGCAGATCCTTTGCACAACGGGTATTTTGGAGACCAATGGAGTTTTATTTACTACTTTTTAGCTGACAAGGGCAACCTACAGATGGTGGGAGGCCTATTAGTTGGCTAGGCCTTCCAATGCAGAACCACATACATGGCATGAATTCTCGGTTCTCTTCTTAGAGAAGTTTGTTCCATAGACTTAAATGGAGGAGTTGCATAAGAAATTTGAGCAGCTACACCATGAGGGTATGAGAGTGACTCAGTATGAGATAAGGTTGTAAAGTTGGCTCGTTACACAATATGGTTGGTTCTCACTGAAAGGGAGAAGATCCGAAGTTTCATTGATGACACCTACTATGGATTACGTTTCATTATGGCTTAGGAGGTAGCGACGGGTGTGAGGTTTGACCAGGTGGTCGATATTGCTGGATGCTTAGAGCTGGTTTGCAGTCAGGAGCATAACGAGAATGAGGCCAAGAGGACTCTTAGTTCATATAGCTTTAGTAGTGCCTCATTTGGAGGACAATCCTATTACAGCAAGGGTCGTCCTTATAGGACCGCTCAAAAGGCTCGTCCGGTCCATCATGGTGCATCAACTAGTCATGGTTCAGATAATGCTCGTTTGGGTAAGTCATCTTTTTTTGCTCTCGCAGCTCATAGTTCATCCCGTGCTTCATCAGTTCAGCATAAGTCAATGCTTGGTTCTTCTAGTGGCTATTCTGGTTTAATCCCCACTGCCAATTATAGATCGTGGTTGCAAGAGGTGTGGAGAGTTGGGTCATGTGAGGAGATATTGACTTCGTCTTATAGGAGGTCCTTCAGAATAGAGGTCGGGTTATGGCTTCCGCACCAGTTACGTCACCACCTACTTAGCCGACTCGGGTGGAACTCATACAATTTAAGGTCGCCCTAGAGGGGGAGGTCGATCAGGAGGTGGTTAATTCGATGCTATGTTTTTCCCGGCTAGAGGCAGTTGCTTCAGATGCAGTGATCACTAGTATTATTTCAGTGTGCCACAATATGCTTCTATATTATTTGATCCTGGTTCCACTTATTCATATGTATCATCGTATTTTGCTTGCTATTTGGATATGTCCCGTGATTTCTTAGTTATTCTTGTTCATGTATTTGCACCAATATGTGATTTTATTATTGTGGACCATGTGTACTGGTCAGGTGTGATGACTATTTGGAGATTAGAGACGAGAGTTGATATTTTACTGCTTAGTATGGTTGATTTTGATGTGATTTTAGGCATGGATTGGTTGTAATCGTGTCATGCTATTTTGGACTATCACGCTAAGACCTTTAACATTGGTGATGCCAAGATTTCCTAGGATTCAGTGGAGAGATTTCCTAGATTATATTCTCAGTAGAGTGATTTCTTAATTGAAGGCTCAATGGATGGTTGAGAAAGGATGTTTGGCATATTTAGCTTTTGTGAGGGATGTTAGTGCCGAACTTCTACCATTGATTACGGTCTGTTAGTGCGAGACTTTCTGGATATGTTTCCCGCAGACCTGTCGGGCATGCCACTCGACAAGAATATTGATTTTGGTATTGGCTTTGTGCCGGGCACTCTGCCTATCTATATTCCTCCACATCGTATGGAGCCAGAAGAGTTGAAGGAATTTAAAGAATGACTTCATGAGCTACTGGATAAGGGATTCATTAGGACTAGTGTGTCACCTTGCCATCTACATGCTGGATTTTTTAAACTTGACAATAGGTTAAATTACACAATTTCATTACACATCACAATATAACATTAACAACAATAAATCCAGCGTAATCCTATAAGTGGGATCTGGAGAGGATAGTATATACACAGACCGTACCCCTGCCTTAAGAAGGTAGAGAGGTTGTTTCCAATAAACCCTCGACTCAAGAAAAGATGAAATATCATAAGATCACATCAAGGGAAAAATAAAGATGACTACTTGTAGGTTCCCGAATCGAGTAGTATAAGTGTCCTAGTAGAGCTCAAACCAGGAGAAACATCAATGGCCTTTTGTACACTGCTAAAATTTGCACAACCATTTAAACCAACACTCATAACATGCGAAACGCCATATATAGATACAAGCTTGGATTTTCATTTAGAATTGTCACATTTAGGTTTATGCCTCATCCTTCTGTGATGGTGATGGTGATGATGGTGGCGGCGACGAGTAATAATAATCTCTTTGAAAATATTAAAGAAATCATCTAGGACAAACTAGTGTGTCATGAGTAAACAGGTATAGCTCAGGTAAGCATATGCTATACCTGGTCAAACTCGACCAGATGTCCGTTAGCCTAAGATAGAGGTGTGCATAAAAACCCAAAAAATCGAATCAAGTTGAACATCAAATCAAACCGACCAAAGAAATCGATACATTTTACGTTTGGTTTGGTTTTGGTTCTAATAAAAAAAAAGCCTAAATAATCGAACCAAACCGACTATAAAAGTAGCTATTTAAATTTATTATTACATACACAGACACACACATACATACACACACACACACACACACACACACATATATATATATATATATATATATATATATATATATATATATATATATATATATATATATATATATATATATATATAATTTTATGGTACATATTAGACGTTTGTATTTTTAGTCTAGCTCTTGCTATTATGATAATCTAATTCTTTGCTTTGCATTCTAGTTTGATTGGTCGTTTGTTTTTACTAAGTACCAGAAGAATGTTAAAAATAATTAATTTTAATTAAGTACTTAAATTACTCATCACTATTTAATTCAATTATCATCAATATATCTTGATAAATGATAGATTTCTCAAATAGTAATTGGTTGATAGTGTTACGTTGAAAATGTAATCGCCATCAAGAAATTTCGCCTTTTACCGAGCTCCCAATTCAATTTTGTAATATTAACTCAAAACCCTCGTTTTTGAACTTTAAAATTTTCCCAGGTACGCCCTTCTTCGCAAACGCAGTCAAAGCCTCGCGTTCGCGAAGCCCACAAATCACTTAAAATTTACTTCTTTCCCGAACGCGAGTACCTTTTCACAAATGTGTAGCTTCACCTGCCAGACCCTTTGCGAATGCGTTGTCCTCTACGCGAACACGTAGAAGAAATCCTTGGGGTCCAGCTGTTCCATCTTTCCTCTTCGCGAACACGTTCAACTCCTCATGTTCGCGAACGGGAAGAACAAACCTCTGCAACAAAAATTGCAGAAAACTTTCTATCTTTCCAAAGTCCAAAATGATCCGTTAACCTCCCGAAACTCACTCGGAGCCTCCGGGACCTCGACCAAACATACCACCCAATACTAAAAGACCATACAAATTTAGTCGAGCCCTCAAATCATATCAAACAACGCTAAAATCACGAATCACTCTCCAATCCAAACTTTAAGAACTTGAAACTTCAAATTTCCACAACCGATGCTGAAACCTATCAAATCACGTCCGATTGACCTCGAATTTTGCACACAAGTCATATTCAACACTACAGACCTATTCCAACTTCCGAAATCGGATTCTGACCGTGACATCAAAAATTCTCCTGGGCCCAAAACTCCAAGAATTCGACTTATGAAATTTTCAAGCCTTAATGAGCTACAAACCTCAAAACACAATCCAGACATGCCCCTAAGCCCCAAATAACCCAATGGAGCTAATGGATTGATGGAATTTCATTCCGGAACTATGTTCATACTGTTCCTACTACAATCCAAATTCTAAGACTTAAGCTTTCATTTAGGGACTAAGTGTCCCAAAACACTTCAAAAACCAAAATGAAACCTTCCGGCAAGTCACAATAGCAGAGATAAATACGAAGGAAGCAGTTAATAGGGGGTCGGAGCTCTACCTCTCAAAACGACCAGCCACGTCATTAGAAAGTTTAACGAGAATAACAATGGCAGAATTTGGGGGTGCAAAGACGTTGACGTTGAAGAAGAAAAGAAGAAAAGTAATAATTAGAAGTGGGACTTTAATATTGGACCACGGAATGAAAACGAAATTTCAAGTAACATACAAAAGTGGATCAAACGAGATAAAAAATAAAAAAATTGATCAAATTGATTCGGATATTGTTCAAAGAGAATAATTTATTCCGTCAAAAATTACAATATATAAGTAAGCTCTTTTTTCACATCAATTATACATGGTATACATATCACTTTTATTGCAATAATTTATTAATAATATTTTCTTTATCTTAGTTTATGTGATATTCTTTCTTTTTGTTAGTTTCAAATGATATATTTTTAAAATTTAAAAATAATTTAACTTTAAATTTCTTCTTTATCTTTAATGTGATAATTATTAGCTATAAAAAAATTAATAATTTATAAACCATAAATTTTAAAAATAATTCCCCCCTTTCATTTGGTTCAATCAAATACGATCATACATTAGGCCAGACACCTCGCAGTAGTACATTGCTTTTCAAAAAACCTCCAACCCGCGCAGCCCACTCCTTCCCCTACCTCGCCGTCAACCAGCGCTACGGCAATCTCGTCGTCGTCCGACTCTCCTACTAAACCGGTGTACATCCCGGCGAAGTAATCTTTCTGTTACATCAATTGGGTTGTTCCATTACCCTCGCCCCCACTTTTACCGTCCCCTCAAATTTTGTATGTAGAATTTCAGAATTACTAGAAATTCTTCACATCAAATGGGTTTCAAAGAAAACTGCAGAAACGAGCTCCGAGCCGCTGTCCGTCAGCTCAACGACCGTTGTCTCTACTTTGCCTCCAAATGGTATCCCCTAAACCCTAATTTTCTCATTGAGGTATATATAATTATTTCTGATGGAAAATTGGTTTATTGAACAGGGCAGCAGAGCAATTAGTAGGAATAGAGCAAGACCCAACAAAGTACACGCCATCACACACTAGATTCCAGCGTGGCAGTTCCAGCATTCGTCGCCGGTTCCGTACAGCCACAGAACCTGCTGCTTCTTTCTCTTCCACACCGGTGGCCGGTACATCTTATGTGGCGACCCCGCCGGTGGCGTTGGAGGATGATGGCAGCGACACCGCCATTGACAGTGACTTTTACCTGCTTGCTAAGTCCTACTTTGATTGTCGTGAGTACCGGCGTGCAACTCACGTGCTTCGCGACCAGACTAGCAAAAAAGCTATCTTCTTGCGGTGTTATGCTCTTTACTTGGTTTGTTCATCTGACCCTCTTACTCCCTCCCTCCCAGTTTTATGTGATGGTGTTCCATTGGGCACAGAATCTGACAAAGAATGATTTTTGTACTTATGGTCTAAAATAACCTATAGTTATTTGTTTGCTATAAATCAAATGAGAAGTTTAAAGTTAAATTGTTTAAAAATATAAGAGGTGTCATTTTTTTTCACATACTAAAAAGGAAATTCCATCACGTAAGTTGGGACTGAGAGAGTATCAATTTATCTTTTTCTACTCAATTTTGGTCTCTCCGTCCGCCCTACTTTTCATTATTATAACAAAGAGGATAAATCTGCTAACTTTGTGTAATCTGAATTCTGTGAAGCAAAATCGGTCCCAAGCTTGAATAAAGAAAGAGAGTGTGGCATGTACAAGACTAATTCACATCAAACTATGAAATGTTTGATGGTGTTTTGTCTCTTTTCTTTTATCTCTTAGTTTGCCCAATAAGTGCTGCTGTTGGACCAGAAATATATTTGAATATATTTTAGTTATGTTGACACTCCTCCCATCTGTATGTTTTGATTTACTTTTGTTTATTCCTTGTTCCAAATGATTAACCTCGCTCATGGATTCAATAATCAGTAGTAATAATCTAGTGTTAACTATATAGTGACTCAAACTAACTTCTGAATGTCCAATCTTTGGCAAAGTCTGTCGTAAAATAGAAGCACAAGGAGCTATTTGAGGCAAATCCTGACCAATACAAATGTAATAGCCCTTAGCCACCTTTACTTAATCTCCATTCCTAACCCAACTGGTAACAGAAAATGGTCAAAGGTAGGAAAGGTAGTGCACTCCAATTTTCTCTTTTTCAATCTTCTTCTCCTTAATCAAGTTTTTAAGTTAGTAATTTGGAAAAGAGATAAGGATGAGTAGGTATCAAATCTTTATCTATGTTCAATTCTAAGACGGAGGCCTTTGATGGTTTGCCGATTGCATATTGTGTTTTGCTTGAAAATGATAGTGCCACTGCTTGAATAAATCTCATCTTAGTCTGGTTCTCAGATGTTATCAAACTTCTACAAATATATGAAAAGAATATAACCTGAAGTAGCGTTATTCCATTTCTTTTTATCATGAAATGTACCCGATAAGCCTTGATACTTATTCTCTTCTTGCTTCTTCCTGAAGGCCGGGGAGAAGCGAAAAGAAGAAGAGATAATTGAACTTGAGGGACCCTTAGGCAAAAGTGATGTTGTAAACAAGGAGCTGGTTTCTCTTGAGCGGGAGTTGTCTGCACTTCGCAAAAATGGAACAATAGACTCCTTCTGTCTTTACTTGTACGGACTTGTTCTTAAGCAGAAAGGCAGTGACAATCTTGCTCGGTCAATTCTTGTCGAGTCAGTAAATAGTTATCCTTGGAACTGGAGTGCGTGGTCTGAATTGCAGTCATTGTGCACTACAATTGAGACATTGAAGAGTCTGAATCTTGATAACCACTGGATGAAAGACTTCTTCCTAGCCAGTGCGTACCAAGAACTCCGTTTGCATAATGAATCATTGGCAAAATATGAGCACTTGCAAGGAACTTTCAGCTTTAGCAATTATGTCCAGGCCCAGATCGCTAAAGCTCAGTACAGTCTGAGAGAATTTGAACAAGTGGAAGTTATATTTGAAGAACTTCTTAGAAATGACCCTTACAGAATTGAAGACATGGATATGTATTCCAATGTGCTGTATGCCAAGGAATGTTGTTCAGCCTTAAGTTATCTCGCACACAGAGTATTCTTGACTGATAAATACAGGCCAGAGTCTTGTTGCATTGTTGGGAACTATTACAGTTTGAAGGGGCAGCATGAGAAGTCGGTCATGTATTTTCGGAGGGCTCTCAAATTAAACAAAAATTATTTGTCAGCTTGGACACTTATGGGTCATGAGTATGTTGAGATGAAAAACACTCCAGCAGCAGTTGATGCATATAGGCGGGCTGTGGACATAAACCCATGTGATTATCGAGCCTGGTATGGGTTAGGGCAAGCATATGAGATGATGGGAATGCCCTATTATGCCCTTAATTACTTTAAGAAGTCAGTGTTCTTGCAGCCTAATGATTCTCGGTTATGGATTGCAATGGCCCAATGCTATGAGACAGAACAGCTTCATATGCTTGAAGAAGCAATCAAATGTTACAGAAGGGCTGCAAATTGTAATGATAGAGAAGCTATTGCTCTTCACCAGCTGGCAAAACTGCATGCTGAACTTGACCGTTCTGATGAAGCAGCATTCTACTACAAGAAGGATTTGGAAAGGATGGAAGCTGAAGAACGAGAAGGTCCAAACATGGTTGAAGCCTTAATGTTCCTTGCTAGATACTATAAGACTCAAAAGAGATTTGAAGAAGCAGAGGTTTATTGCACCCGCCTTCTTGATTACTCTGGCCCAGTAAGTTTATACGTATTTGTTTCTAATTAAACTAGGAGTCAATAACGCAGTGTTTAAATTAAATTATTTGCCTATGTATAGTTCATGTAAACAAACTTTTTAGCTGCTTCCTCGCTCTATTTTGTTTATTGATGCAGGAGAAGGAAACAGCAAAGAGTCTACTCAGAGGAATAAGATATGAAATGGATGTTGAGCATTTTCCACCCTAAGTTTCTTCTCTCTTTGCAGTATTGTGAAAGAAATTCTCATATGTAAGGTTACTGGAGAGTGTTCATGCTTGTCAATAGCTCGCTGTAAAGCTAGGGGAGGTTACGTGGAACAGCAGAAGGTATCAATAAACTTACCGAGGGCATGACCCTTGACAGAAAGGCGTGGAAGTCGAAAATTAAGGTAGAAGGCTAGTAGGTAGTCGAAAGTGTTTCTTTCCCATACCAGGAATAGTAGTGTTAGTCTTGTATAACTTTCTTTCCCATACCAAGAATATTAGTGTTAGTCTTGTATTCTGTTAATGGTAGATTTCTATTATTACATGTTGTTCTTTTGCTTCATTTTCTTATTGTTTCTGCTATTGCTTTCTTTTCATCTTTTTGAGCGGGCGTCTTTCAAAAACAGCCTTTCTACCTTCAAGGTGGGGTAAGGTTTATGTACACACCACCCTCCCTAACCCCATTCATCGGACTATATTAGTTTTGTTGTTGCTGCTGCTGCACGACCAACTCTGGCCACGCGGGATATCTCTATTCAATGATTAACTTATATAAAGTGACTTGAGCTAATTATACATAAATTTTAGAAAAAGAAGACACTTATCATCAGTTTAATATGAATTAATCATCTGATGAACTAAGCAATTTGAAACAAATTAACCGAGGAAAAGATCGCAGATGACTTAAAAGATCAAATAGAGCAGTATAAACAAGTTTATCTTGTTCTTGGAGTTGCAAGAGTGATTTTTTCTAGCTATCCATCCAATAGTCTAAAGATTCAAGACTAGACCCGAATTTTTCCAAAAAAGGAAGAGATCTTAGAAAAACGAAGGCGAAAACCACCAAATGGCGTGACCCAAATTCGTTCATAAAAATACTTATAAAGGCATCTACTGTTTATGCCAATCAAGAACTCTAACTTTACGTGTTACCAATTAAAACGAGTTACTGTATCATTGCATACATGGTTGACATGCGCGGAACAAAGTGAACAAAGGAACGAACTTACTGATTATCCAGTGCAAGCCCGTAAGTAATAAGGGTTACAGTATTCTTCAAGGAAGAAACCTGACTAGGTTTTACTGAGCAATCCACTATTCATCCAGTATAGCTCGGACTTTTGTTAGATAAGTCTGGTTCTCGATGAAGAACGTACTATTGCAATTTGTTGTCACCATTATATTTGTTAGATTGTTATGTACATAATACGAATTAGTCCTACTCCCACATAGAACAGGTGTATGATATGTATTTATATAAATAGGGCTTACTGTATTATAATAAAATATAATATCAATAATATATTTCTCCCGTAGATTCTCACATGGAATCAGAGCATCGGTGAGAAAAGATCGTTCTGCGTCGTTCCAGTGACATTCGGGAAGAAAGAACTCAGTCACAGTGCTATTTTCTAGTAACCTAAGTGACTATTTGCGTCAAAGTCACTAATAATTAGTGTTGTGTGAAATCCAACACCACCACAAGATTTTCAAGAGAGAGGCGGCCAAACCCCAAAAAGATCCTCCTAAAAAGACCCAGTCACTCGCCCCCACTGCCCACGCACCTGTCAGAGATCTGCCTCCGGTGGTGCGTGAGGTCTGTTCCAGCCAGAATTTGAAAAGTTTTCTACTGGACAATATTATCCTATTGCAATTCTGAGCCTACCTATCCAATTTAAATCAAATTCCGACACTTTTTTTTTTTTGGCATGAACAATAATTTTTTCGGTGTGAATAGTAACTTCCATAAATTTTTTATCCTGATGTAAATAATGGCATTCGTATCAGAAGCCTTTGACTCACAATCCGTTGGATCCAAAGCATTGAACCCAATCCAGATGATTTCTTTACTGGATTATATTTAGTTCCTTAAGTACAATGCATGTAAATAGACATCTCGAGGGATAGCTTTCGTTGTTCAAATAGATAGTAGCATGGCTTGTCTCCCAATCTTCAACTGTGAGTCTTGGGTCATTGATTCAGGTGTATCTGATCTTATTTCTGGTAACAAATCTTCTTTTATTACTATTCATGTTCTCAATCTCTTCCAACAGCCACAATGGCCAACAAGTCTCAAATCATGGCAAATGGAATATGTCAAGCAAGTCCAGTTTCTTCCTTACCTTTAGATTCAATTATTTATATTTTCGATAGTCCTTTTAATCTCATAGATGTCAATCGCTTAGTCAGATCACTTAAGAGCTATGTTTTATTTATTGATGGCCTTATTTTTATATAGGAACGCAATACAGGGTGGATCATTGGTATCGGGCGTGATTCAGATGGACTTTATTACTTTATCCTTGCAAAATCACATGGACTCACATCTTGTCTTCCTTCAACAACTTGTCTTGTTACCGATTCACCAGATTTATTATATAAACGGTTGAGACATCCCAGTTAGTCAAAACATCATAAAAAGGTACCCGATTTATCTCACTTGTCCATTCTAGAGTGTGAGTCATGTTCGCTCGGTAAGCATACCCACTTTTATTTCCCTCGACGTCATGATAATTGAGCAGAATCACCTTTTACTCTAGTCGATTCAAAAGTTTGGGGTCCTAGTCGAGTCAGTTCTACCTTGGAATTCCGCTACTTTATTAGTTTTATTGATGATTATTCTAGTTGCACTTGGATTTTTTTGATGAAAAAATAATATGCATTGTTTTCTATTTTTCAAACCTTCCATGTTGAAATTCAAAATTAATTTGGGGTTTCTATTAGCACATTTCATACTAATAATGCCCTAGAGTATTTGTCTTTCCAATTTTGCCAATTTACGAACTCTCATGGGATTATTCATCAAACATCTTATCCGTATACATCCCAACAAAATGGGGTAGCTGAAAGAAAGAATAGACATCTTATTGAAACTACTCGTATCATATTCATACAATCTCATATTCTGTTATAATTTTTTGGGGGATGGAGTTCTTATATCTTGCTATCTTATTATTCGTATGTCATTTTCAACTATCCAGAATCAAGTATTCTCTATCATATTTCCCCACTTATCTTTGTTCTTTCTTCCACATCGTATCTTTGGGAGCACGTATTTTGTTCATAAACTTACTCTAGGAAAATATAAGTTAGTTCCTCGTGCTCTTAAGTGCGTATTTTTGGGTTACTCAAAAATGCAAAAAGGATATCGATATTATTCTCTTAACCTCCAGTGGTACCTTATATCTGCTGATGTTACTTTCTTTGAAACACAATCATACTTCACAGATCCAAGTAATCACTTAGATATTTTGGAGGTTCTAACAGTTCCAGATTCTGGATATTCAATCACTATCTCCCATTCATCTTCCTCTATAACTCCAGCTTCACCACCTACAACTCCAATCGTAGCTCTACCATCTATAGCTCCAGTTCCACCACCTAGTCTAGTTCAACCTTATACAGCTCGACCACTCCTAACTTATTATCATCGTCCGCACCCAACATCAGGTCAAACTGATTCACGTCCTACACATGACCCTGCTAATACTACGAACTTGTCCCCTCTAGTCAATCGATTACATTACGGGAAGGTATACGGTCCATACTTAATCCTAATTCCCATTATATCGGTTTAAGTTACCATCTTCTGTCATCACCTCATTGTGCATTTGTACCATCTTTGTCCTCTGTTTCTATCCCTAAGTCTACAGGTGAAACACTATGTCATCCAGGGTGGAAACAAGCTATGATTGACGAGATGTCTGCTTTACATACGCGTGGTACTTGAGAGCTTATTCCTCTTCTTTCGAGTAAATAGACTGTTGTTTGTCGTCAAGTGTATCCAGTCAAAGTTGATCCAGACGGCCAGGTTGATCGACTTAAGGCTCATCTTGTTGCCAAAAGGTATACTCAGATATTTGGGCTCGATTATAGTGATACTTTCTCTACCGTGGCTAAAATAGCACAATCTGCCCTTTTCTATCCATGGCGGTTGTTCGCCATTGGCGTCTCTATCAATTAGACATTAAGAATGCTTTTCCTCACGGTGACCTTGAGGATGAGGTTTATATGGAGCAACCACCTGCTTTTCTTGCTCAGGGGGAGTCTAGTGGCCTTGTATGTTGGTTGCACCGGTCCCTCTATGGTCTAAAGCAGTCTTCTTGAGCCTGGTTTGGTAAGTTCGACACAATTATTCAGAAGTTTGTCATGACTCATACTGAAGCTGATCACTCTGTATTTTATCGGCATTCTGCTTCAAATCTCAGTATTTATCCTGTGGTTCATGTTGATATTATTGTTATTACCAACAATAATCGTTACTAAGTTGAAGCAACATCTCTTTCACTACTTATAAACTAAGGATCTGGGCAGGTTAAAGTATTTTTTAGGTATTGAGGTCGCTCTATCTAGATCAGGTATTGTAATCACACAATGGAAGTATGCCTTAGAAATTCTTGAGCAGACATGAATGACAGACCGTAGACCACACTCTTATGGATGCGATACTAAACTTCTACTAGGGCAGAGGGAACCGGTTAGAGATCCTACAAGATATAGGCCGCTGGTTGGTCAATTAAATTACCTTACAATGACTAGACCTAACATTTCCTTTCTTGTGAGTGTGATAAGTCAGTTCCTAAATTCTCACTATGATAGTCATTGGAATGCAGTTGTCTGCATTCTTCAATATATAAAATCAGCTCCAAGCAAAGGATTATTGTTTGAAGGTCAAGGCCATGAGCAAATTGTTGGGTACTCAAATACTGAATGGGCAAGAATACCTTTTGATAGATGTCCTACATCTGGATATTGTTTTTTAGTGGGAGGTAATTTAGTGTCTTGGAAGAGCAAGAAATAGAATATGGTTGCACGATCTAGTGTAGAAGCGAAATATCGAGCAATGATTGTTGCAACATGTGAGTTAATTTGGATGAAACATTTGCTTAATGAGTTGGAATTTGTAAGGTCAGCAAGATGGAGCTTGTGTGATAATCAAGATGCCTTATAAATTGCCTCAAATCAGGTGTTCCATGAGAGAACTACATATTAAGTCTGACTCTCACCGTCGGAGAAAAGATACTCTCATGACATATGCTACAAAGTTTGTGAAGTCGAATGATCAACTTACAAATATTTTTACCAAATCCTTTATTTGTCCTCGTATTAGGTACATATGTTACAAGTTCGGTACATAGGATTAGTATGCATCAGCTTGAAGGGGAGTGTTAAGTAGTCATATACATGGTATGAATTAGTCCTAGTTCCACATAAATAGGAGTATGATATGTATTGTAAAAATAGAGCTCATTATATTATAATGAAATAAAATATCAATAAATTTTTTTTCTCCATTACATTCTCACAATATTGATCTATCGTTACATAACCAGTTGAATCTGGCCAATGCAGTATGTTGACGTTCCGCATACAACAAGAGACGAGGGCTGAGCTCAAAGTTGAGAAAACCAAAGAAATATTTACAGAATTTCTCGCAAACTTAGAACAGATACAGGTACCTACTATGGATATTAAAGCTGAAAAGCCAATTCTATAGAGATCCTTCTCCATCCCAATTTGCCTGGTTTAAAACGAGGACTTGCTCCTCTAAAAGCAACAGGCGGCGACAACCCATCTATAAGGAGCCGAAAAACAAAACCCCTCCATTGGGCATCAAGTCATCAATTACGCATTAGCATGATCATGTCACTTTGTTTTAACAAATCTTCCAAGCATTCATCGAATTCATTATCTACGCGCACGATCACGCCAAGAACCTTGTTGCATTGCAAGTGCCTAAATTCATATATCACGAGCATGAGTAAGCACAATGGGAGAAAAAATCAAGATAAAAAGCAAAAACCTAACTGTGAAATAATGAGCAACTGCAATGTCAAGATTTAAGCTATCACCTGCCCGCTGATGAGACTTGTAGCAGAAGCAGTTTCAGAGATGTCCTTTTTTCCATTATCCTCTTCCGCGTCATAATCAGTTTCGGTGGAAGGTGGAAGTGGCAGAAGTGAGGGAACTCCAAAGATAGCCTCATCATGAGCAGCCTTGATTTGTTCCTCCCTCCTAGTCTTTAAATCAACACAATTTTACAACAGAACGAACATCAGTTCGCTCTCCCTTTGACATGCCAGAGCCCATTTGCATCATGTTGTATGAGAAGGAAATGATAACACAAACAAAAAGTGCACATACCTCCACCGCAGAAAACCGAAAGCTTTTGCCAATGTGGTTGACTAAAGCAGCATCATCTTCTGCAGCTGAAGCAGTCAACAGTGTTTATCAGTATCAGCTAATAGTAAGGAACCTTTCTGTCTACATAAACATTGATATAAGCAAAGAAGGAAGGTTCCCACATGCCCACAGGAAACAAATAAAAATATCATTATGCCCCTGTTATCACACATAATCATGTAATTGCTGCAATAAAGCAGCTTCGCTATAACAAACCAGACATCACATCCATATCTCCACGTGATATGTATAAAGTATTAGTACATTTGCTTTATTTGGACTGACCTCATCCAAATTAAGATGTTTTATTAAGAAAGGTCCGCAATACATTTTAGGCAAATTATGAGCTTCATTTTAGATGAAATGAAAACAAATCCTTCACAAGCAGGGACCTAACAGTACTCCCTTTTCCAAACTTTTACTGTCAAACAACTTTGTTGGAGTTCCTAAAGCGTGGCATCTTACATCCACATTGACTGCCGATATATTGGAAACGCTGTATCCCTTAAATCACCATTAAGTTGAGGATTTCTAGCATGCTACAAGTAGCCAGACAAATAAGTATATACATAACTTGCAAATTCACCACTAGTTCGTAAATAAAGGAACAGTATCGAAATCCAGCCTTTCCTAGAGCACGCCAAGAAGCCTGGAACCTGAGTTTAGTACAGTTCATCCTATTACCATATTAATGCTGCCCTATTGCCGCGAGAATAACAATCATACAACAAGTGATACAGAAAAGGATTCAATTTGACAAAGTCCATAAGTAAGCAATAGCAGCCAAATAGCTTACCTTCAATCTCCTCTTCATCTAAAGGGGCATCCTTGTCGAAGTCAAAACGCTCCCATCCAGAGCCCATGCCTTTTGTTTCATCTTTTCGAGCTGTCAAAAGGTTACAAAAGAATACAATATGCCAATTATATCCATACTCATATTGAGTTACCAACTACAATCTCTTCTACCTTTTGTATTGAGATTGTAGAATAGCTAGTGAGAAACAGAAATGTAGAAGAAAAGCAAAAACTTAGGAAATAGCTACTTCGCATAAACGTATAAACAACAATATGCTCTATGACATACTTCTTTTATCATCTCTTACATGTACTGATGCGGGCTCAGCTTCTCCTTTTAGGAACCCATTATTATTATTACCATTCTTTATAGGAGGAGTTATGGCCCGATAGTTATTAGCAGAATTAGGTAATATCTCACGAACCAGTACACTTTTTTTAAATATAAGGCAGCATACACATAATTAGTATCTATTGTATAGTACATCAAACAGCCAACTTACATATTAGGCATCCACAATTTGAAGAAATTTCTAACAATTAGTGACACTTTTCATACACAAAAAAAGAGCAGAAACAAAAATTAAGAAATACCAGTTTCTGAAAGCTGAAGTTTCATTTTGGCTTTGACTCTTTCAGCTGGAGTCTGTTCAACATAGCAAAAAAAATTAAATAAGCAAATAAATAATGTCAGCCTCAATAACAAATAACAAAGTACTTGAAGATCTAAGAGGATACAATATCAGAGTCCAATAAAGAAACTTCAGCCTAGCAATCCAAGAAATGAGTTGCATCAACTTGGTAGTCATATAGGTGCTTTATAGTCCATTATTACAGATATGAAATCTCAGACGAACAGTTGTAAATATACGGATATGGGAGCATTGGTAAAATCTCTTATGCAATCAATTTGTCTGTTTTATGTGCTCAATAGCCAGAAGATTCCTCGTTTCTTTAGTTTCAGCAAATTTGTAAGTATATCAATCTTAAACATATTCTATCTGAAGTTCTGCACTTCTGCAATGTAGTCATTCTTATAGCATAAAACATGATGGAAAACATGTTCAGCCAACATTATCCACTCTTCCCTTTCAGCAATTGCTGTGAGATACTTTATATCGTTGAATTAGAATGCGAGACTGTGCAACCTCATTATATACTAACTCAGATCCACATGTAAGCGTGCACATAAATCCGCACATTTTACACATTCCGTCAATTGGTTAAAATCCTACAGTAGATTAAAATTACCTTATCTGGCTGTCATAATCACAGTATTGATCAGTGGTATGATTCTCCACAAAAAGGTACTTCCTAATCCTATAAATGCCATTTCTTTCCTCATCCTATAAATGCCATTTCTTTCCTCATCCTATAAATGCCGCATTATACTAGCAGCAAAAATAGCACAAAATTATAATCAAACAAGCTAAATTGAGAAATAAAATTACCATATTTTCGTAACCTTCAATCAATTTGCTATAATCAACCGTAGCAGCCCTATCTTTCTCCGATCTTCGATCCCGTGGTGACACGCTCCTTGACCTCCTTCTACTCTTCTTCTCTTTTTCCCTATATTTACCTCTATCTCTACTTTTACTTCTACTTCTAGACCTATATCGACGATTCGACCTATAAGCATCTCGGCTTCGACTTGGACTCCGACTCCGGCGTCTGGAATGCCTCTCTTTTCCTCTGCTCCGGCTCCGGTGCTTTGAAGTCCGAGCCGGACTTCGACTTCTCCGGCGCGAATGCCTTTCGCGGCTCGGACTTCGGCTTCTACTGTTTTTTCCTTTTGATGAAACCCTAGAAGAAAGGCTACTGTCGTAATTTTCATCGTCTTTAGGTTTCTTCTTGAGCTTGAGCTTGTTTTGGATGGATTGAAGTTGAGCTTGTTTTTCGAACTCGGTAGTTTTCGACGGGCTTGATGCTCTGACAAAGCTACTTAGAAATGAAGATGAAGAAACGAGAGCAGAGCCACGGGAGGGAACAGCGTCGTTATTGGAAGTTGAAGAAAAGCCTAGACCTTGCTTGAACTTTGCGGCGCCTTCTCCTTTCCGTGTGAGCTCGTCGTAGTATGCTGCCGCCTTTTCTTCCTCCATCTTACGGCGGAGTGGTGGTGCACCGCGTTGACGCTACCAAAAGGCTGTTGATATGAAGGTTTGGGCCTATAGGTGTTAAACGGAAGGGCCGGGCCGGGCCCGTTTATTTTGAACCTGCATGGCTTTGAAACCGGGCCGGTTTAGGGGTTTAGTTATTTTGGGTAAAAATTGAACAGTATGGATTACGGGTTGAGGGGGTCGGGTCGGGCCGAGTTTAATGTATTTTTTTTTTTATAATTTCATATAACTATTATAATTTATTTTAATACTTTGTATTAATTTAAAGAATACAAAGTAAATGAGAAAAACTTGCACTTATAAATTGTAATTTAAGACTTTAAGTTTGAATTTCAAAATTAAAGTTTCAATTTAAGAATTTAAGTTTGAGTTTCAAAATTAAAAGTTTGAATTTTAAAATTAAAAGTTTGAATTTCAAAATTAAAAGTTTGAATTTCAAAAGTAAAACTATTAAAGTTTGAATTTAAGATTTTAAGTTTGAATTTCAAATTTCAAAATTAAAGTTTGAATTTCAAAAGTAAAACTATTGTAAGTTATATTAAGAATTTGTATTAATTTTAAATTTTAAATTAAAGAATACAAGGAAGATGAGAAAAAAATACACTTACTGCAATTTGCAAGTGCTTCTTTTATTTCATATTTCATAATTCAAATTTGAAACTTACAAATTGAAATGTTTACATCTTTAACAAATAACAATAAGTAAATTCAAATATTTTGCATTGCTCTGCTAAGTTCCTCATAATCAATATGAACTGAGTGACCTTCTTCTGGAGTGTTTAATTCGGATGGGTTACCATTTGTTAATATATCTCCAAGTTCCTCGTCTTCTGGGCTATCAACATTTTCACGTCCTTGATTTCTTCTTTCCGATCTAATCCAATCTCTGATGCATACTAAAACTTTCAAAGCATTTGCTTCCCAATGAGTGACGCGTATCTCCAAGTTGTTGTCTTGCTTGGCAAAATGTACTCTCGGATGCAACAGTTGAAATTGGCACATTCATCACGTCCCGAGCCATTGCGAAAAGAACACGAAATTGCTTTCCATTTTCATGCCACCACCCCAACGGTGAAAATTCTTTGTGTGAGGCTCATTTTGCTTCTGCAAGTAGAATTGAAGTTCATCAATGTTCCTGCAACTTGTTTGAGTGTTAGAAAAAATATTAAAACTATTATCTAATCTTTCATTTTCAGTCACAGTAGCAGAAGTGCTACATTGCATAGTAGGATTAACATTACCTACAACATTATCAATTATATTTGCATAATAATCATATAATTGCTGTAAATAATCATTTAGGTTGTTCATAGAAGTATATAAATTTGGGGTTTCGGTTTCCCAATCTCCATATAAGTATATAAAGCATTCATTAATTGATGACAATCAGACATCTTAATAGAAGGATTTAAAACTGCACCAATTATGTAAATCGAAGGAATTGGATAGAAATATTTTTTGAATTTGGCTTGCATATTTTCCACAACAGCCATATATTTTTCTTTCTTCTTAAATTCAAATAGTAGAAAAGAAATTTCCGCTATATGTACTAAACCCATAGCAATAGTGGGGTAATAAGCTCCAAAAAACTCAGTAGCAGTATAAAATTTATGTAAAAATTTAATAACATCATTAATGACCTCCCAAGTACCAGCTGTTAACATACGACTTGGATCCGTACAATGCGTATTAGCAACTTCAGTTATTGGGAATCTATATTTGTAGCAAACTTTTAAAAATATATATGTATAGTTCCATCTAGTAATAATTTCTTCTGCCATGAATCGGGGTTGAAGGTTATACTGGACACACTTATCTTTAAATTCCTTTATTCTAGAATGTCTATTATTTCCTTGAATGACACCAACTGCTCTTCTAACAAGACTAGTCTCTGTTGAAAATAAATCAACGCCACTTTTAACAATTAAATTATAAACATGACATGCACACCTAACATGAAAAAGTTTCATTAACAGGTGGTTGCAAATGCAATTTTAATATTGAAATTGTGGCAGTATTGTTAGAAGCATTATCAAAAGACATATTGTAAATTAACGGATACCTTTAAATAACGGATTGTAAATTCTTTGAATATACATAATAAAATATGACGAAGAAGCAAAAGAAAAAGGTAGACTACCTAAAACAATCATTTTTGCTAACTCCTTACGATCCTTCATTTTATCATATTTTATTAATCCTCCAATAGTAGGGTTAATAGTTGTTTGATTTTCATCACCATGTAGGCCCCATTCTATCGGATGTGAAACTCTCATATGTCTACTAAGCGTTCCAGTTCCCCCTAAATTTCCTCCAGTCAAATGTTTAAAATCACCTTTACAAATTTTGCATCTAACTCTATTAGTACCTTCAATTATTTCAAGAAAATTTTAAACCTTACTTCTTTTTCTACGATTAGTCGTCGGAGCCGCAGGTGGTCTACTACTAGTGCCACGACCACCACCCCTTGTAGCAACTCCAACCCTACCAACCCCAGCACTAGTAGGTGTAGCATGTATCTCAGGTTCAATTTCTAATTCATTATCTTCTATTCCATAATCTTCTTGTAATTGATCATAATCTATATTTTCATTAGGCGATGTTTCAGGAACAAGAGATATTGCGGGGCTATTATTATGAGATTCTGAAGAATTGCCTCTATTTTAATATCCCCTACCAGTAACTTTTCTACACGCTCTTTTAGCAGCACTAAACATATTGTAAAAATTAAAGAATAAGCATAAATAAATATGCAATTAAAATATTAAATAAGATGAAGAGTTGGAGGGAGTGCACTGAATTGGACAATAAATTGAGTACTTGGTTATGCAATTCCGATGTTACCACGAACAAATGTCAAGCCAATATTCCAACCTGAAGTTCAAAACCTAAATGAAAAAAATACTATAATTGAAATTCAATTATTCAACAAAAGTGAGCCAAATAAAATTAGAAGATGAAATGAGGAATTAAGACTTGAACTTGATAATTAGAGAATAGGAGAATGGGAGAAATTAAGATAGAGAAATGAATTTTGAGTGAAAAATGAAGAAGAGGGGGGGGGGAGTTATTTATAGTTTTACATAAGGTTAGTTTTGTAAAATAGAAAAGTGTTAAAAAAAAATGGTTATAATTGAAATATATCCGTTGGCCAACGTATTCTAGAAGAAAAGAGCCGTTTGAGTGGGCCGCATCTGCCAGAATTCCAAAAACAATAAAAAAAATTTTGACCGTTAGACGGGACGGTTTAACCGAAAATGGGTATTGTTCACCCGGACCGATCCTAACGGGTCTGGTTATGTCACGACCCCAAACCCGGTCGTGATGACGCCCAGCACACTGCTAGGCCAGCCCGACCAATCAACAACAATTACGGAGCTATGAGCTCGCATTTCTCCCATTTAGGCATAACAATTTATAAGTCAACATTTATAGAAATACCAAACCAGTGAACCATGTCCCAAAACAGTACAACTCCCCAAAGACCGAGGGGTCAAGAGACAAGAGCCTCTACAAATAACATAAGTGTAATCGTGGTTTACATGATACTCAATACTGAAAGAAATAGGAATACGAAATCAAATGACAGATGGAGGGAATATCGGGCCCTGCGAACTCTGCAGCTACCTCGATTATCCCGCAGAAATCGCCTCGAACAGCTACCGAATCAGGACTGCTGAGAGGTACCTAGATCTGCACACAAGGTGCAGGGAGTAAAATGAGTACTGTCTAACTCAGTGGTAATAAACAGGGGTAAGACAGCGTAGATAAGAAATCCACAATAAAGCACTATGTAAAGCTATAATCAATACCATATAACAGTTTAACATCAACAGTAAAGTACCAACAATATCAACAATATAGTATAACAGCTAGCAGATGTAGCTAAATGCAATATAATGCATGAAATGACCACTACGGCGCGTAGCCCGATCCAATTTTGGGTACCCGTGCTCACTGTGGGGGTTCAGACTCCGGAGGGGCTCCTACAGCCCAAACACAATATCATGAATATACGCTGCGGCGCGCAGCCCGATCCACTACCAGTCAGCTAATATGCAAATGCAGCCTCGCAGGCTCCAAAAGTAGTTTTGAAAACTCTTTTATTAAAAACAGTAAATGTCAAGTTCCAGAGACTGGAAATATTATGATAACAGCAATAGATACGGACTGGTAGTAAAACTAGCATATCAATATCACAGAACAATGATAACGATCCTCGCAGGATCCCAATAACTGGCTCACAACCCATAAATGTACTCAACCATCCGAGAAGGAGGTTCAACGGCT